>WTSP01027986.1:52610-78687 GCA_025331215.1 Actenoides lindsayi | reverse complement strand
ATGAGGGTGGTGAGACACTGGAACAGGTTGCCCAGAGAGGTGGTGGAAGCCTCATCCTTGGAAGTTTTGAAGACCAGGCTGGATGGGTCTCTGAGCAACCTGCTCTAGTGGGAGGTGTCCCTGCCATTGGCAGGGGGGTTGAAACGAGATGATCTTTAAGGTCCCTTCCAACCCTGACAATTCTATGATTCTAAGTAACATGTTTTGTTTAGGCTGTACATAAAAATTATCATCTCACTATGTAAAAATGTCACATTTGGGCATATATGTTATTTATATATAAATGTATTTAAAGAAATGTAATTTTAAATACATGTATTTAAACAAATTGTGAAATGTATTTGAAAATCAGGATGACTTTTAAGAATCCTTGAGTTAATCAGTATGCCCCAAAAGTCATTACTATCACCTCCAATAAACTGTGAGGCATTCATATATCCATATGTCAAAGTTATATGATTACTTTATTTCAAGAAACAGCAATAAGAAAAAGTTAGAGAAATTACTTCTGAGATCATAAGTTGAAATACAAGCTTCATACCCAGGAGGTAACATTAATCAAAGCCTGATAACTATCAGTTTAGTTCTGCAAAGTCTTGATTGTTCCCAAGTCCATGTCAGTTCTGCGGGATCTGCTGATCATCTTGCAGAATTGAAATACTCTTGAAAAACATGATTACCCAGGGACTGATTTTGCCATCCTTGTTGCCAATTTCAGTGATGCTGTTTGTGAAGTAAGGTGGTCATGTGAATGAGCTACTTATGCTGCTTGTGTTTAGATAAAGGAACATCTGAAAGAGACTCGGGCGTAATTTTGCATTAAGGCTGTTTGCACGTACTGTGGAAACTGCTCTAAAGATAATCTGGAGTAGGCAATCTCATCTTTATAGAAACTGCTCGAAGGTGTCTTTCTGCAGTTCACATCGTCATTTTCTTCGATCTTTATTTTCTTCTTCCCTGGAGCGGATTGCCAAAGACAGATACACCTGTTAAAACATGCTAAGAAAAATGCAGCTTGAATGGGGACACTTCTCTCTTTAAATGCAGTGCTGGTAAGACAACGAATTGAAAATCACTGGTTGGTCTCTTTTCCCAATTCTTCAAAATGACTAAGAGCCTTACCAATGACAAACTTCTGAGCTTGACCTTAACATTTGTTAGATTAAAATAAGAAATCCCTTTACAAGCCTTGCTACACAATACTGTTTTTCAAGCAATGGGAGGCACAGTTTTGCCACAAGTAGCCTAAATATGATTGGAATATTTGCTGTTCTCGGGTCATACGTAGGAATAAGTTTGCGTTTAAAACTTTGGCACTCATTATCTTTAGCTGTTAATCTTGAAATGAAAAAAAAAGTAAATCCAGCATTGCATTAGAAATTTAGTGGCTGCAAAACCTTTCTGGTTTTCAAACAAGATTTCACAGATTCTCACAAATGAGGACTGGACAGGATGATTTGATCAGTTAGTTTGTTCTTATCCTACTATCAGGCATCTTTCACTCTTACTTCTATGCCGAGCTCAGTAAATTGCCTGACCCGTAGCATTCAGGAAATTTCCCATTCTCAATCTGAAGATGTAGCAACTGAAAAATCTCTGCAATCTGTCCAAGTGGCCAACTGGCCTTGCTGATCAAAGTTTTATTTTCACTATGGATTTCCTTGGCATCAGTTACCAGCTATTAGGCTACTTGAGGGGACCCAAAATTAAATTATCCTCTGTGGATGATGGAGGCAGAAGTATTACCACCATGCCTCCCTTCTGACACATTAAAAATAGGAATATGAACTCAGTCCCTGGGGGCATCCAAAAAAACGTGTAGACATGGCACTTCAGGACATCGTTTAGTGGTCATGATAAATGTTGGGTTGACAGTTGGACTTGATGATCTTAGAGGCCCTTTCCAACATTAATGATTCCATGATTCCTATTTTGTGGGACAATACCTTATCCAGAAGGCAGTATCCAGAAAAGGTGATATCATGTTCCCTAATCAGCCTGTTACGGTTACATCCACCTAAAGAAGGCACAAAAATTGCTTCAATTAGTATAGCATAGTTTAGACCAAGTCTGTTATTTTTTATGCTGTAAATAAAAAAGCCTGAGACCATGTCAGTCACTCTCCACAGCCTGTACCTAAACAATCAGCTCAGAGTCACATAAAGACTGAAGTGCAGAGGTGCCAAAAAGAATATCATTGCTGGCCCTTGCTGGGGACCATGCACAAGGGCCACCTAAGATGAGTGACAATGTGTTATGGGACAGGAGTAGGTCCTTTTCCTGGGAGTTGGGCTCCTTCATTGAAAAGAGTGGTCCCTCTCTTCTCCTTGTGAAAGTCAAAGATGTTCATAGAGTAGCTATGTGTTGGATGATGCTATGGAGAACAGCAAGAGAAATATCACTGCAAAATCCTCCATGGTAGTACCACAGTCACTTCAACAGAGACGGTGAAGAAGCAACCCAAGGTGGAGGCACAGAGTGCCAGAAAACATCTCTCTGAGCCAACACAAAAAGAGCAAACCTCACTCAGCTCCCTGGGATCGATGAGGTTTCGCTTTAAGCCCACTGATTTCAATTAGTACCCTGCAACTAATTTCTCCTCTGATCTCCAGCACACCTGAGCTGCCTTGCTGGTTTATTGGCCCTTTCTCCTTTGACCGCAATTTTTTCTGGCTGTGGGCCAGAGGGAACATTAAGCACCTGAATTTCCGAATTTAATTATAGTGTTTAAATAATGATGCAGAGCATTGATTCGATTTACTCACAATGGCACAAACCCGCTTTAAGTATTTAACACCTAGGGCACTTCCTGTCTCGCCGCTCGCCATTTAATCACCTTCTGTCAATTAGAAGAGTCCCTAAGAGGCTGCTCTGCTTTATACCATTAGAGAACTGAATACCCCAGGCATTACAGCAGCTTTTATTTAGTGCTTTTTGTCTTGAAAAGAAAGATTTGCTCGAAATTAAGGAGATGGTGTATTTGAATCTTTATATTGCACACCTGCAACTCACTCTGAAACTGCTTGTGTATTGGCACAGTCTGACCTGAGATTACAACCGGTGCATTTATAAACACTTCTTGCAAGAAGCTGTCCCAGAGCTACAGACAACAGCAATGCTACAACACACACCACAGAGCTTGGAACTTTCTGGTTTAATGGGCCAAGCAAGGTGTTTGCTGCTGCACTCAAACTTTCCCCTAAGGCTCTGGCCAGCTGAAATTCATTTGTCCTTGTAATATTTCTTTACAACATCATCAAATCCATCCCTCCCTTGCTACCCTGGGACCAAATGCATGCAGTGACAGGTCCTCTACTCACTCTTCCTCCCCATCTCTGCCTGATGTTTGTATGTAGTCACTCCTAAAGGTCATCCGCATAGAGGATCTTTCTCTGCCATGCCTTTCCTCTTGCTGTTGTTGGCATCTTGCTTTCCATGCCTTGACAGTGCTCACACACTCGGGAAGGCAGAAGGATCCTGCCTTACATCTGGACGTGTAGGGAAAGTTTGGCTTGACCCTTCTGCCCCTGAAGTCCACGGCAAAGATCTTCGATATGGACAGAGCAGGGTTGTACTTGTATTTCCTCTATGTGCCAGTGCTGCCAGTGAGAGGCTGGGAGGAAAGGGAAGTGTGGGGAATAGGAGGGGAAGGCAAATGCAGAAGTATTTAAATTTATAGCTTTCCCTTCTGGGGACTGAAATCACAGGGTTTCTAGCCCAGATTTCCCATACTAACTTGACCAAACAATTCCCTTGTTCTCTGTGCCACATTTGTTCACAGGCTCTGCTAGGGGAGGTTAACTTTGCAGCTTCCTTGGACTGATTAAAAGTAGCTTTACATTAATAACAGTGTCCTCTTGACAGCTTTCACTGCTGATGTGCTTTGCTGCTGGGGCGGTGGTCCCAACAACTCATCCAGCAGTTGTAAGCGGCAGAGCTGCCAGCTACAGCCAAGGAACATCCCATCCCTGGTTCCCTCGATGGTCCCACCAGCCCAATAGAAAACAGATCTCTTCCCTCATCCACTGTGGTTGCTAATAATGTGACAGTCCAGCTGATGCTGTCCTGACAGCCCAGCACAGGGTTCACTGCACCCATGTGGGAGACAGTTTTCCTCTCTGCTTACTATTCCTCTCACCACTTGTGAGCATTTGCTGCCACAGAGCTTCACAATAGATCTGATTTGCTTATCTGCTCCCTAGGGATAGATTTACTCACTGCAAACATCACTTCTTTCTGTCCTTACCTTCTTCAACATCCATTAGTGTCTCCTGTCACTCAGAGAATGTGCCATCAAGCTGCAGACTGCTTCAGATTTTGTTTGGCTTTCCTTGAAACCACCCTCATGCTTTTATTTAATCCTTTTGAACATCTGCAAGTTTACTCTTAGCCTTAATGGTTCTTAATTGTTTCTTCTACCTAGCAAGTACTCTGCGCTCCTTTGACTCAGCAGTAGGAGCAGAGGGGACTGCAGAGATGCTGGGATGTGGTCCTGTCCCCTTTTTCAGAAGTTTCACTCCCACACATGAGGGCAAGGAAATTCCTATCAGATCCAGCTGCTCATATTTCTGTTGAAAATTCTTTAGCAGACTCTCTGAAATATGCTCTGTTCTATCAGCCTGGTGTAGCTTGTGTAACTGCCCCTGTTCTTTTTCCCTGGATTTCTCTATTATCTAAGACATCATTTACTGAAATGACAGTTTCATCTCTAAGATGAGACAAGTCTTCCTAGAGCTGCCTTTCTTGGGCCATCACATCTTCATCACAGCTCTAGCATAAGCCGTGGAGTCTAAGTGCCAAAATCATGTCTAAATTCCATATACCATGTTATATCTTAGGTGCCAAAAATATCTTCTTGTTGATGTGATATTATCCTCCTCTGAAACTGAACTCCCATCTTCCTTTTTCTACTGTCTGGTCACTGGTTTTCACAACAGAAAGATCTGGAAGCAATAAAGTGGTTTATTCCATGCACCACTACATGTGAGGGGATGACCTGCTGGAAAGCATCTCCACAGAGAAGGAGCTGGGAGTGCTGGTGGGCAAGAAGTTAACCATGAGCCAGCAATGTGATCTTGTAGCCAAGAAGACAAATGGTATCCTGGGGTGCATAAAGAGGAGTGTGATCATCAGGTCAAGGGAGGTTCTCCTCTCTGTCTACTCTGCCTGAGTGAAGCTACGTCTGGAGTATTGTGTACAGTTCTGGTCTCCCCAGTTCAAGAGAGACAGGGAACTACTGGAGTGAGAGAGCTACAAAGATGATTAGGGGACTGGAACATCTCTCTTAGGAGGAAAATCTGAGGCACCTGGGTCTGTTTAGCCTGGAGAACAGAAGACTGAGGGGGCACTTATCAATGCTTATAATATCTAAAGGGTGGACGTGAAGAGAATGGGGTCAATCTCTTTCCAGTGGTGCCCAGTGACAGGAAAAGGGGCCAGGGGCACAAATTGGAACACAGTAATTTCCACCTAAGTGTAAAAAAACCTTCTTTCCTGTGAGGGTGCCCGAGCCCTGGCCCAGGCTGCCCAGAGAGGCTGTAGAGTCTCCTTCTCTGGAGACTCAAAACCCACCTGGACAATGCGATCCTGTGCTCTGGGTGAACCTGCTTTGGTGAGGGGGTTGGATTAGATCAGCTCCAGGGATCCCTTCCAACCTCTGCCATTCTGTGATTTTGTGATTCTGAGGTTATTTTTTTCTATGGAACTACTTGCATTACCAGAAAAAAAAAAAGAAAAAAGTTTTAATTCTAAACAATAAATATTAGTAGAAAGGTCATGGGAAAGCCGTAATTTCAGCTTGCTTCACAGTCTTATTCACCTCCTTATGCACCTCCTTCCTAAGAATAACAACTCTTTTCTCTTTTTTTACTTTCTTTTTTTTAAACTATAGCTTCATATTGATCCTGTCATTCTTCTTGTGCAATTACTTTCAGAACAAAGGAGGTGTAAAATGTTCCCATTTCTCTTGAGGGCATTTTATATTCACTTACCACTCAGATGTGAATGCCCATACCAGGAGCACCGTCCAGAGAACCGTGGGTAACTGCCCACTCCTCCTCCTGCTTTCCAAGGCAGCTCTCCAAGCTGAATTGATGGAGGGCTGTCACAGGGAGCCTGAGGTGTGAACAAGTCCTTCATCTCAATGGACCCTTGAATCTTGAGATTCATGTAGGTGGAGGAAAAAAACTTTTCCCAAAAGGCTCAGGCACGCTCACATCATTTGTAAATGCAATTACTGTAATGGTGTGCTCCACTCGGGATAAGGTCATTTGCATGAGCAAGTGGTCTATATTTAGTTTAAAGAGAGGCTGTTTATTGACTGTAAATACGAGACTGAAACTTTACAGATGAAGACTACAGACTGTAGCTAAAAGTTGTAATTGTTCTTTTTCTCTGAGTGCATTTGGCATCTCTACCTTACATGGAGCGTATTTTGCTTGGGCAAATGAAGAAAATCACAGGGCTTCAATTCCATGGGGCAAGCTGTGAGTTAAAGCTGCATACTGCAATTTTCCACAAGGTTTTTTGCTGGAAAAACTTCTCCAGAATATAAAACACTATAAAACATCAGACTAATCTATTAGCTTTGAAAAATAGAAGGCACAGGCACTGCAAATGAAAACTGGAGCGTGTGCATACGTGCAAGGCCTCCAGAGGAATAGGCATGGAGGACTGATGGGAATCAAATGAGGTTCGGGAAAGATCTGATAGAAGCTTGTGCAGTTAGGAGGAGGAGAGAGGGACATATATTGAGGAATATATATTGAGGGACATACATTGAGGAAACTTACATTTTGTTTGGGGAAAATCATATTTTTCCCCTTCATCCCTCTTCTTTCCTCCCAGCCCCACAGGCATTCATTACCTCTGGCCTGTGAGATAATATGTTGAATAAGAATAGTTATAAAGAGGTCAGCTTGCCAGCTCTTGTATCTTGCAGTGGCCTCTTTACATTGCAGTGGTGGTTTTGGTTGGAGCAGAAGCTTGTACACGTGGTCTCTGTGTGGGCTTTCGCTGATGGAGAACTTTGCTCCTTTGGCTGGTTACAGAGAAGGATTGCAACTGAAGCAAAGGTGGCATTTTATCCTCTTTCTTAAGATTTTTTTTTTTTTACATTACAAAAAGGACAAACTGATTTGTTTCCAAATGCACGAAGCATTTTTATTATTGTTGTTATTTCAAATTCATTTTGTAGAGTTTCACAAATTTCATATGAGGTTATTTTTATGTCCAGATAGAGCCCCTGGGTTTTATACCAGGTGATGACACAATGAACTAGAATAGCAGGCACAGCAATATGGAAAGCCAGAATAAAAACCAAAAAGCTATGGAGGCTGCATTCATAAAACAAAACTAGGCAATATACCAAAAGGAAGAAATCTCAGGAGTTGTTTATTTCATTTCTGATGGCATCAGCTCCCACAAAACAGCTAAAAGATATAGGCAGATGTAATCTTTCACTACAGAAGGTTTGTCAGATAATAAATATAAGCACTGTCACCCTCTCTGGAATTGCTGGCTTTATTTGAGGTACCTGGGAAAAAATATCCTTCCTGAGAAATATTTAGAACAGAAGTAATTTGCTGTTGTAGACAAACTAGTGATAACTACTTTGTTTCTCAGTTTTTCAGGGCATTCTAGTGATTAGTGAATTTTGCTTAAATTCAGCAACAAAAAAATCCCTCATCCGGGGGAAGAAAAAAACCTGAAACTAGAGATGAATGGTGCTCAACTGCATGGTTTTGATGTGTACCACTGCAGTTTGTCCAAGCACGAAGTTCAAAACTGGATGTCCGGTTTTAGCTGATTGTTCGTCCAACCTTTGGATCTAGATCTACTGAATTGTTCAGAACAGTAGTGAAATAATATCCCAGTTTTGCTGCTGCACCACACACACACACGAAAAAACCCCAACAAACAAACAAAAACAAACGCCAAACCCCTTTTTAAACTGTTTACCTCAATGTCTATCAGACTGACAAGGTGGGAGAGAAACGCTTGCAGTGATCCCACAGTATTCTGCTACGTTATAATGTTTAGGCCACAGCAAAAGTAACTTGATAGAGATATTATTGCACATTTAATGAAAAGAAAAACCAAACAAGACCCACATCTCTTTATGTCAATTTAGGTTCTGTATTAACCCGGATTGTTTAGAATAGTGAATAGGCTTCATGGAGCAGCTGGAAGATAAACAGACAGTGTGGCACTTAGGTAAAAAGTTGTAGTGGGTGGCAGCATTAGAAGCTACTAACTGGCACTGTGCAGTCACCAGTCTTTGCCTGCTTTACCAGAAGAATCGTAATGCTCATGAAGAAAGAAGAGATTTTAATTAGACCTGTCTCATTAAGCTGACTAGAATATACCCTCTCGCACATGGTGCCAAAAGTGCTTTTATTCTCCCACGGGTCTTGCTTTCTATGCATGCTGTACAGATGAGGAAAAGGATGAGGTACTGAATGCTGCCTTTCCCTCAGTCTCAGGGAAAGCCCTTAGCTGGGCTCTGAGACTGATGTCCAGGCCCAAAGAGTTGTGGTGATTGGAGCTAAGTCCCGTTGGCGCCAGTCAGATGTGGGGTGTCCCCCAGGCCTCAGTACTTGGGGGAGTTCTGTGTAATATCTTTAGCAATGGCCTGGATGAGGGGATCAAGTGTGCTCACAGCATGTTTGCAGATGATACCAAACTGAGTGGGAGTGTGGATCTGCTTGAGGGTAGGAAGGCTCTTCAGAGGGACCTGGACAAACTGGATCAATGGGCTGAGGTTCAACAAGGCCAAGTGCTGGGTCCTGCACTTGGGTCACAACAACCCCAGGCAATGCTACAGGTTTGGGGAGGAAAGGCTGGAAAGTGCATGGCAGAAAAGGACCTGGGGGTGTTGATCAACAGCTATCTGAATGTGAGCCAGCAGGGTGCCAGGATGGCCAAGAAGGCCAACAGCATCCTGGTTTCTACCAGCACTAGTTTGGCCAACAGAACTAGGGAAGTGATTATGCCACTGTACTCAGCATTGGTGAGGCTGCATCTCAAATCCTGGGTTCAGTTATGGGTCCCTCACTCCCAGAAGGACATTGAGGGGCTGGAGCATGTCCAAAGAAGGGCAGCCAAGCTGGGGAAGGGTCTAGAGCACAAGTCTTACAGGGAGCAGCTGAGGGAACTGTGGTCTTTCAGCCTGGAGAAAAGGAGGCTGAGGGGACACCTCGCTCTCTACAACTGCCTGAAAGGGGGTTGGAGCCAGGTGGGGTTGGTTTGTTCTCCCAAGTAAAAAGCAATAAGACAAGAGGAAATGACCTCAAGTTGTGTCAAGGAAGGTTTAGTTTGGACATTAGGAAAAAAATTTTCAGTGAAAGAGTTGTAAAGCACTGGAACAGGCTGCCCAGGGAACTGGTGGAATCATCATCCCTGGAGATATTTAAATCACGTGCCTAACTGAATGGGAAAAAAATAAAAATAAAAATGCTTTGTAGGTCACTGAATTTCATAATTTCTGAACTGAGAGTTCAGATGTCATCTATGATCAAAACACCTTCTGTGTTCATTCAGTTTATGAGAAATATCTTCTTCTGTTTAAAGTTACTATCACCTGGAGTCAGGAAAAGTTATTATGATAAAAATAACACTACCATCTAGGATATCTTCGTGCACCTATTCTACAACCACAAGCCATCCACACCTTCATTTCAGCAGATCAAACCTGAGAGGACAGTAGGGCTATCTTTCTCCATGTATAACACTAAAAGACTAATTAGCAGGGTAAAATTCAGGTATTTCATATTTAATTCAGTAAACAGATATGATATACAGGCAAGACAGCAAGCACATGCAGCGCTGTAATAGGAGAAGGAGTGCAATGGAAGTTGTCTACACAATTCCAATCATTTCTTTATCTTCCAGCCTCTCTGACGTGATTAAAATTTGTTAGACAATTTCTAGGCAATATTAGATCTGGGTGATCACAAGTTTGTTAATCAGTTTTTCCCAGCAGATCAGCTGTCCTCTGTGGTTTGTTCTACCTTAACATGACAATATTGTTCCCCAGTGTAGGCTGCAAGATGTAGACTTCAACATTACCCTTATCTGAAACAATTACTTCACATACCAGAAAGTAATGAAGGACTTGTGAAGTGTTTTCCCCTTTAGCTGTAACCAACAATATCAAGAAAGATCAAAGGAGGGCTTTTCCCCAGATGTCACACTCCATTTCCACTTCATTTCTCTTTGCTTGGTTTGATTGATGCTCCAAGCTAAGGAAAAGAGCCTTGTTTTTTCTGAGCTGATTTTCTCTCTCAAGCGTAAACAAGCAGAGATGTGTAGAGTGAGTAGCACAGGAAGACAACAATCTAAAAGCAAATGAAGAATATCAGGATTGAGTACAACCCAGAGTCCTGTGAGAACAAGAAAAGCATCAGCATCTCCAAGGTTGACCACCCACACTGGTGGCCTAATAGGCAGCCAAAGAGATGGGTTATGTGTGACAACCCTATAGCATATTGCAAATATAAACACCGTATCGTGTGCTCCCTCCTGGCCAGGATTTGGAGTACAGCAGTGCTCATGTCTGGTTCAAACCATGGGGCATCTGCTCTGCAAGCAGGATGAAAGGAGGGTATCTTGGAGCAGATCCCGAACTAAGAAACCACCAAGAATGGACATTTCTCTTTGGTCCAGGGTTTTGGGGTGTCCAAGTACATGCACCCTACAGTGCCAATAACCCTATTTGCATAGTACATCCTGTGAAACTATAATGACGTTTGAGCTTTCGATGTGACCCGGCCCTTCCTCCTCGATCCTCAGCTACAACTACACATCTTTTAACCTTCTGATTCTCTTCCCCATCTCACCAGTGGAGAGTGAGTGAGCAGCTGTGTTGTGGTTGGTTGTCAGCTGGGGTTAAACCATGACACTGTTTTTGTCAAATAACCTATTGCATGCTTTTAAATCATGACTGGAAGAAGCAGTAGGCCTGATGTTAGCTGAGAGATTAGTGCATGTCTCCAGGGCCAGAAAACTGGGGTTCACACCTCCCCTCAGCTGAGACATTCTGTCCTATGCTCCTCATAGTTCTGTCTTTACTTCACTACACCCTCTTGAAGCTCATGCTTGGGTACAGCTCAGGACACCAAGCTTGTGGCTGTCCAGAGGAGGAACAGGCAGAGCCAAGGCTGTCTCTTCTGGAGCCCATTACATGAGGATCTTGTTGAAACAACAATGTAGAACACTAACACCTCAAAAAGTGATTCTCCCTCATTGACAGCACCTAGTGTAGGTGCAAGAGCAACAATTAAATAATGTAGAATATAATATTAATGTCAGTTAACTGGGAAAAAAAACATTAATATGCAGGAATGCCATTTACATTATGTCCTACCTGGTGACTGAAAGGCAACAAAAGGGTAAGTGTGCATTAGATCATAAAAATGATGATAGTTTTCCCTAATAAAATGCATTACTGTCATCAGAAGCACCTGAAATATTTACAACCAAGTCTCCATTGTCCCTTTGCATCTGCTAGGGTTTAATTACGATGGTAGCACCAGTCTGTTAATATTGCTTTGAGCTGTCTTAATTTGCCTTCTGTAATTTAGGCAAATTACAGGGGGTGAGAAGGGCTGAATGAGTAACCTTATTAGCAGAGAGACCTTTTTCAGTATACAGAAGGTTAAAAAAAAAAATAAATTACAACAACCAAAGAAAAAAGAACACAGTTCAGGACAAAACTCCCCCTTTTAGATGGCTGCTTTTGTAACAGAGACTTAATTTACTTAACCACATGTTAGAATAAATTTATTTTTATTTTTGGTCTTTAGGTCAGTATTTTGTTGAGACTATAACATGTGATCCTTGGTCAATGGCCGTTATTTGTATTTACGGTATTGTAGATCATCCTTCCACAAAGGAAAAGAATTATGATTCAGAAAATTACTATGTCCAAACTATAGCCTTTCTCCAGGTTTGGGGGTTTTTGTTGTTGTTTTTTTTTGGAGGGGTGGGGGTTTTTTAAAGAAAACAAACAAAACAAAAAAAGAAGAGGCAGTGTTTGTGGAAGATTTTCTTGTGTCTGCCTTACTGGTATAAATGCAAAGTGCTCACATTAAAATGTATGAAATTACCCTGGCATAAAATTAATATAGGAGGAGATTTGAGTCCATGCTTTTTGTATAGATTTTGAAGTATCAAAACTGCCGCTGCTACATCAAGAGCTGCATTCATGTAATTCAGGAAAGGATGGGGTCTAATGCACTCTGATTATTCCTTTATCAATTTTCACTGGCAGCACTAGTCTATACTATTGAATAAGTTATTATGCTTTGATTGATTTTCCTTCTTCAGGCATGAATTTTATATTTGAGGTAATTCCTGTAAAAGAAAGAAAAGTGATGCCACAAAACATGAACCCCAGCTTTTCAAAGCAAAAAGTGATTTGGGTAATTCCCATGAAAGAAAAATTTGCAGTCATTTGTTCTGCATTTGACATTTAAAGAAAGACCAGGGAATTTCTCAGTAAAAGGTTGGATTTTCATTCTGATGGGTTTTTTTCTGTCCTCCTCACTGCAGGAATTGATGATGGCTGCTTTCAAGGAGAACTGATTAAAACATACTGAAGACTGTGACAACCTCTCCATTGACTTCCATGAGTTTTGGATCAGGACAAGATGAGATTTGCTTGGCTTCCAAGACTGCTGGTTTCCCTGTTCCTAGATTTCATCATGAGGTAGCCAAAATGTGCTTTTTATATTGTGGAAATAAGAGGATAAGTTCTTACTCTGTTTCAGAGAGGTATTTCACCATAAGATTTCAGAGTCCATTTATTTGGGGCAGTTGGCATGTATTTTCATAATTGACACATGTAATTTACTTGATACCAGAGAGACAAACACAGATGTGCTGTATTTATTCAGGAATAAGACTTTTTTTTTTTTTAAATGATTCAATGGCTGTACTGAATAAATAATCTTCTATATATCATTTGTTTTAAGATGGATGAGCTATATTATCAATATTAAAGATAGTTAAGAATAATTACACTACACAATATAAATCAACCAGTTGCTGTGAGGGATGTCACCTTGCATGACAAAAGTGGGAGTGTAGGAAATTAGAAAGGAGATTAATGTCATGTTCTGATGCTCTTGCATAGAAGTTATATATAGTTTGCATCTCTACTGTTTGATCTTTCCATACCTGGGGTAAATTGGTTTATGAAACATCCAGATGCACATAATGAAAGATTAGATACAGTAAACACTTAAATTAATCTGTCTACTAAGTGTGTCCATAATCAATACCAGGACATAGATTTTTAGCCTCTTGACCTAAATTTCTCACTAATGAGAGGTTTAGTTTTACATTTAATGGAGCTCTTCTGAAAGGCAAGTGTCTGATATCTCATCTGATCACAGCAAATGACCTTCCTCTTTGAAGAGAACTTTAGTTTATTGGACTTAAAATCCTCTCCTAACGAGGATCACTGATAAGCACTGAAGCTATCTAGAAGGGGAGACCCCAGTGTGGCAGCCAGTGACTCCACTCAGTGTATAGCTACACTATACACTGTGTGAAGATGTGAACACACTCTGCCTGTGATTTGAGCTGGCCAAACCCCACTGGCCATGGCACCAAGCAGTAGGAGGTCAGGCCCAGCACTGTGCTGATGGAGTCACACAGCTTTTGCATACACCTGGGCTGGATCCTGGGGGCTCAGAGCACAGGTAGGTCATTGCTCCGAGGTCATCACCATCGTGTATGCATGATCACTTTCTGGATGCATTCTAAAACTACTAGGAATATGACTGTGGTGTCTTATTTGAAGTGCTAAAGGCGAGGAGGGCCAAGAAATCTGGCTGGTGTTTAGAGCTAAAATTCTGTGTCAAAAGAAAACATACTCTAAGCTTTGCCTTTGCAGTTACAGCTTGATTCTTTAATACATATGAGCTGCGTTCCAGCACAACGCATCATACCATCTGCCAGATGCTGCCCTTGGGAAGAGAGAAGAATCTGTAACATAAAGGAAAAAGTCCATTTTTCACAACAGTTTTCCTTTTTAGTCCTTAGATAGTTTGAAATTAAAATAGATTCAGCAAATTCCCATTAAAAAACATACTGAGACAAAAGCTTGCAAGTTCTCACTCTCAATACCTTCACATTGAACTGGACTGGTCTGCTGACCAAGTCTGGACATGTTTTGATGTGGCCACCAATGCCTAGAAGGCTGCTTTAAACTGGGAATTATTTTAGAATTAGGATACTGTGGCCTTAACAGATCTGCTTGGATCTGTAGCTGAAAATAAATTGGGTCATTAGAATGTGTAGTATGGTTAATGCTAACGAGCTGGTTGGTTTAATTACATAAGATAATAGCTCTAATCATTAGAAGGTGGGGGTTTTGTTGGTGTGCTGTTTGCTTTTTTGTTTGATTTTTTCTTAACCTAGCAGCAGCAATGATGCTAATATTCTCTATGCTAAATGTCTCCTCATGTTTACTGTTTATCATGCCTGGTGATACAACCTCAACAGTAGTAAATAGAAAAATAATAAAATAAAACCACACTGAAAACATGTGTCTGATGCTGATTTTTCTGAATACAGACATGTTTTCTCACCTCTCTTCCTTGTCAGTTGGAAAGTAATACCCACAGACCTTCCAAGCTCCGAAAAGCCATAGAGATGTGAACTAACACCCCTGGTCTATTTTTAAAGAGAGAAAGTGCTAAATATCATTGTGGGGGGTAAAGTCTACTTACAGCAGCAGGCCTAAGCTGTTCACTGTTAACGTTTTTTTACTACATACTCTTTGTTACGAAGGCCCTTTGAGTTATAACTTGCTGTCATATGATTATTAGAACAGTACATAGGAATAATGAATGTATTTTAAAACTTTAATAATGGGTTACCTGATCCCCAGAAGACACCTTTGTCAACCAGCTGGTGTGTTTCTGATGAGGTTCATCGTTAAGTGTATCTACATTGACCCTGATAAAGTTCGTAAACCTCATCCAGGCAATGAAATACCAGATGTTGATGAGCCAGATCAGACACACAGAGTCACCTGCTCCACTGAATAAATCAGGCTCATGTGAGAAAATACATGGAAGCAACTAACACAAGCCATACCTTGGGAATGGATGGGGAAAGAACACCTCACTATGAGCCCTCCTGAGTCAAAATCAACCTGTGGCCAGGTGGGAGATGACTAGTGAATGTGAACAGAGAATTGACCTCACCTGGTGTCCTGGTTTAAGTTAGAACAGAACTAATTCTGCTCAGTGATTTTACTTTTCATCTCAGTCTCTTCTTAGTAACTGCGCTGTCTAAAGTTAACAGCAGATTTTTGCAGACAGTGGCTGCTTCCAGCAGTAATAACACCCCATGTTTAGAGTTAGTACCAAGGGTTAATGTGCAGACCAAGGTCACTGCTAAATTTTGTGCACCACATTGGGGGTGCAGAAAATAAAAGGCTGCACCTGTGGGGAGGAGCAGCCAGGACAGGTGACCCTGAACTGACCAATGAGGGATTCCAGCCCATAGATGGCATATTCAGTATAAAGCTGAGGGATCAGGAGTGTTAAGCTTGCTTCTTTGATGGCCAGTATCTGAGGAGGGCTATGTCTTTTCTGCCTTTGATTCCCAGTCTGTGTCTTTCTGGGTCCAGCGTGGAACTTCTTCAGTGCCTGCTCCACAGCATCAATGATGATGGTAATGCAATTGCTACTGATTTTGTATGTATTTGTATATTCCATATTATTATTTTCATTAAAGCTATTGTGGTTTCCTAACCCATAAATCCCTCTCCCTTATTCCCTTTCTATTCCCCTTTGTAGAGTGAGAGGGGTTAACAGAGAGTGACTGTTATAAGTCTAGTGGATGGCTCTGAGCTTAAACCTTCACCTGGAAACAGGAAAACAACTCTAGGGAGTTTTGTCTAATACTGGGGGTTCACTGCAGAAATCAAACTACTTAACCTGATTGATAGTTGAATTTTTCTTTTAAAAGTGTATGGATCTATTAAAATACCTTACCAAAGCTATCTGCCATTTGCAGGGTCAGCCCACCTAGTTCTTCTTCCATGCAGGCAAGCTCCACCTTGCAGTGTGTACCCCAAGAGATGTGGGCCAGTGCATGGCACTGAACACGCAGAGTCCAGATTATGGTCACAGGCTGTTTTGCTGGATTCTCTAAAGAGAACAAAACTTGCAAAACTCGTGACAAGCTCTGCAGCCCCTCTGTGTTACTGGTCTTGCCTCCACATGGAGCATTATAAGAGTTAAGTGCTGCATTCTTCACAAACTAAAAAGATGATGTATAAAGAGTATCTGCCAAGCAGAATATAAATGGTCATACTTATGCTGTGCGGGAAGTGTTGGCCACATATGTCCCATAAGGCTTCCTGTCAGAAGGGTGTTAGGTGAAAGCTAAATACCTGAAGAGCAGAGAATTAAGTGTTGACTGTCATTTATGTTTATTAGACCATATGCTTTGCTGTCAGGGGGCATGAATGTTGTATGCTCCAGGGCTGAGAGCAACAGTCCCATCTGCTAAGGCAGCTTCACAACTACTGACTTGTGTTTTTTGATGTGGACCCAGTACTGAATGTGAACAAGATCTCCAGGACCTTACCAGTTTAACAACTGAACCATCACTGAGAGTCTCAGTGCTTTCCAGGACATAGGCTTGTAATTCAGAGTGGTTTTTATATCTATAGAAAATACATTTAAAGTATTCCAACCTCTTTAGTAGATCAAGATGCATAATAGAATAGATGCAATATTTTATGTCGTGTTTTGGTTTTTGTACTTTGGAGCCAAGAATGAGGGTTAAGAGCTGATGTCTGAAGAAATTATGCATTTTGAAAAATATTTGCTTTATATCACATTTGCTGCATGCAGGATAGATGTTATGTATATTTTCGCTGAAGTAGAATGTGCAGTGATATATTTCTTTATTTCAGTCAAACGTAGATGTCTAGCCTGCTGTTATATATGATTAAATAGCTACATTTACTGCTCTGAAATTATTCTTAATAACACCATTGCTCTCAACCTGCTTCTTAAGCTCCAGAAGGGAAATTGGTATTGTGGCTAATTATTTTCAGCAACTCTGAGTACCGTAAAGCTGCACACACTGGAATTACACATATGACTGTTCATAAAAACACACACCCCATTGCTATAGAACAATGGGCATTAAAAAAATAAATAAATCCCTTCTGTTTTATCCATATATCATAAATAATAGGTACACTTGTGATGGATGGTCTGTGGAGTAACGCCTTACTTTTCTCAGCAATTGTTTCACTCACTTATCTTTAGAATACAGCTCTTGCTAACAGTGAAGAAAGGGACACCTACTTCCCACCACGGCCATTTAAAAGTAATAGCCTCACACCATTTGTCATTTTCATTGCAGTGTGGGTTAGTAAAGGACCAGCTACAGAAGACTTATTTCGGACTTGGCATTTGACCATGAAACTCCCAAACTGCAGGCATAGTGTTTGAAGTATTCAACGGAATATGGCTTGTATGCTCCCTTTGCAGAGGGACCTGGCCTGCAATATCCAGTGGGCTACTCCTGAGGATGAGTCACCTGAAGTCAGACTTAATAGTCTTGTTCATTGTTTGGGTCTTGGACGTCTCCAGTTTAGATTCTTGTTGCAGATGTCACAGAGGTGAGGACCTAAACCAGCTTCTGGAACAGGACATAGCACTTTTCTTTCTCTAACCTCATACATGGAAGCCACATGCACTGGCAATTCAATATTTCAGCAAAAAAATGGCTCAAGCAGCTTGATAGCTGCGCTCCTAGGTTCATTCTGCTTTGCGCAAAGCCAAGAGGAGGATTCTAGGGAGTTCTGAAGTCCTTCACTCTTACCTTGAAAAGGAAAACCAGAAACTAAGAGGTACAGCCTGAAAAACACAACAAAACACCACCAAAAGAAACCTCAAGCTCAACAAACTATTTTATCTGAATCTGACATCTTTCTGTTACTGAAATAAAGCTTATCAGTGAATGGGTTCAAAAAATGGGCCTTTTTGATCTGAATTCACCATTTCTGACATTGGGTGCTTCACCTTTAACTGATTTGTCTCAAGGTGGTTTGGGAGCTCTTCTGGTAATCAAAGGTGTTTCCTCTCCTAAGACAGATTACCCTGAAGAGCAGTTTGTTTCCCTAATGATTTTATGCTGAATGTAGCTAACTAGATGACAGTTTTTCAGAAAGACAGATGAGATGAATCCCACCTTTGGGGCCCTGACCCACTGCAAATTAATTGGCAATGGAGAAACCAACACTATTAAAATAATTTTAATTTCCATTCTCAATAACTCTTGAAGGTGAGAGAGAAGAGCTGCATAAGCCTAGAACATTCCTACTTGAAGTTATGAAGATGCAAAACCAAGGTTATTTCATGTAAGGCACCTGTTCTTGTGGAGTGACTTGTTTCCTGTGTGTTCCTAACAAAAATATTTCAATCTCTTATCTCTGCTCAGCACTAAATTATGAGCTTGATAGTAGATAGACTGTTATTTTGCATGAGTAGATGCTGCATTCATTTCTGAGGTTTTAAAATAATTCTGTTTAGCAGCTTGATCTGAGATGAAAGCATGTGCCTGTTACTTATTCCTAGTCAACAAATACAAGGTATATAACTTACACAAAGAGAGCAACATCTGGCACAATCCTTGCTGCTGGGAATAGTGGAAACTGCACAAGGTATCCCCCATTATCCCATCAGCCTAATTTTGCTAAGCTCGTTTTAATGAAGCAGAGGAAGTGTGACTGCCTATTCAGCCTCTCGTCCTGGGAACATATTGTAATTAACTGCCTGAGCAGCTGTACAGTGGTAGGAGAAGGCTTTAAATGATGTGGCTCTGTTGATATTGCTTGTGTTAAGATGACTTTGGAGGTTGGAAAGGAAGATCTGATTGCCTTTTATGACAGCATCTAAAGCCTAAATGAGTTCTGACACCTGAAGGAAGAAGAAATAACCTGCAGACTTCACATCAGCAGTCTGTAAAATGCATTTGGAAGCTCGATCACTGTGATCTAACCTTTGCAGTTATTTCAGCCCCTCCAGTTATTGTTACGTATTTGATCCTCAAATGTTGTTTAATTGATACTGTGAATGTTAACATCAACTCGATGGCAAAGGATCAGCTACTGTGTAAGCAAATTTCTTCATTATTGCCAGGAACCAAGACATCACCAATGACTTTTCCCATGAGTAAATAGCAATGGTTCATTGAGAATCTGAAAAAAAAGGTACTTGGAGAAATTATTGCAACATGTTATTAAATGAGAACAAGTGGAGTTAGTCTGGCAGGCAGCTAGTGCTCTTAAGGCAAGGACAGGGCAAGCCTTGAATAGTACATTTAAGGTATTAATAGCAATGGTTAAAATCTTCTGTAGGATGACATAATAGTTCTGCAAAGCTGAATGCTATCTTTGTTTCTAACAAGTAGACTGAGATTAAGACAAATTATGGTATAAAGTCCATCATGGTGAATTATTATTAAATGCATCTGTGAGCCAAAAGGCTGCTTAAAGACTTCTGCACCTCTCTGTCCTGTTTCAGTGACATCAGCAAAAGATTTGAACGGAGGAAGATGCCTTCCAGGTTACATGCTAACCAACTGACAATCCACCACTCAAGAAATTTCACTGCAAAGCAGTGACAGTAGATCATGCAAAAGCAAGACCTAGCAAGAAAATATATCCTAGATTTCACATGTTTCTGAACTAATTGTTTCAGAGTCCTAATACTCCACCAAATGCCACCTTTAAACAGTCTGCACTGCTCGTCTAACAGAGCCTTCAGGAACATGTGTTGGGCTTGGAAATTGGGTTTCAATTTAATTTAGTGGGAAATCTTTATGTGGCCAGGCTCAGGCTTCCCCTGGGAGGGGATGAGACGTACTCCTTTGTGTTACTGGTGTGGTGTGTGCTTTGCTTGCCTGTTTGGTCTGCTGGAAGCAGGGAAAGCCAGCTGAGAGTGTCAAGGATGTTCTTCGAAGTGCTTGATGAAGGGGAGTCTGTTGGGAGCTCTGAGAAACAGTATGGGAAAGAGCAGTTTGGTTAAACACCTCATCCATCTTTAAGAACCTCAGCAGATGTAACTCTGCATCTATTTAGGGAGCTAGTTCAGTGAGGAGGCTGCCAACAGGACACGCAGCTCTGAATGATCCTGGAGCAGGAGCAAGCAAGGGTGTTGCTTTGTAAAGCCTGTGATGTCATGAATGTTTTGTTTCCTTCTGTTTGTGAAAACAAGACATTCTTGCAACTCCTATTTATAGATAACCTTCATAGCCATGTATCTTGGCTAGCAATGGTTTTGCTCCATATCTGCTTGTTTGCAAAAATGACTTGATGCATCTTGTTTAAGGACATAAGGTCCCCTGTGAAGAAAACATTTCTCACAATCTAGTTGGGTAGTGTTGAATGCAGAAGCCTCTGGGCCTTATTAGTGTTATTATTTTTATTTCGGAGAGCACCACAGAGATTTGAGAACACTTGTTCTTTGGCTGGAAGAATGGGTTTCCCCATGAAGAGTTGCTACAGGGGCATTACAATCCGAAGTGGAAATGGTACAGCACAAAGCACACAAAGTGGCATTCTGACATGATTATGGGGGAATATAAATTACAGACACATTAGTACTAAGGACTAAATATCAGCATGAATATTTGTCTATTCCAGCTGTAGATTCTACCAGAGATTTACACACATAAATGCCTAATAGTACCAAAGCATTTGTTCCAAGGGTATGGATTTTCATATTTGTGCTGTTATGAGCAGTATTAATTCTTCATTTGGAGTACATTTGTCGTCATCATTTGGAGTATCCCTTTTCATTAGCACTGGAAATTCAGTCAGAAACATGCTGTATTCCTTCCACTGACTATGATCTGAACTACCCTCTTGGGTGAAAGAATGCAGAATACATTTATTCTGATTTAATTAGACCTCTAGCAAATCCTTGGCACATGGCAATTTTGAGCAGAAGACGAGAGAGCTATTTCCTTTAGTCTCTCCCTACCAAGATATCAGGATGACAGAAGGATCTAGGAGTTAATAGGAAACATTAACCAAAATTTGCCCTTGTAGCAGCTAGCAGTTCAGCTGCTGTTTCATATTTCTTCCATGACATCACATGCACTTCCAGACTTTAACATTTGTCCACGGCCTTCAGGGAGTGCACACCATGGTAATAAGATGAACTGCTTTTAAAAGATTGCGCTAATACCATCAAGGCTGACACAGCACTGATGGCAATGGAAGTAAGAGAGAGTGCTGAACTCCTCACCTCCTTTCCTATCACAGAGAGGATGAAAAATACATCCCCCAGTGCCGTCAGCTTTGCAAGCTCTCTCTAGCTACCCACAACCAGCAATGAGGATCAAAGGGTGGGGAGTGCCAGGGCCTCATCACCCCCAGCCCTCAAGGTTCGAGTGCTGCGAGGGAGGAACAGCAATGGGGTCTATTGGGGGGTGGGGTGCTGAAATCTTTCCCTTGCTTTTTCCAAGGAAACCTAGGACTGACTATCAGCTTATGCTCCCCAAAGAACCAGGTATACTGAAAGATTATTAGGCTGCACTGGACCACCCCAAGGGGCCTTTATGGACTGGCTGACCATTGCCAGATGGTCACCACTGCTGACCCAGGTTTTCAGCCACAATATACTTTGTCCTTAAAAAAAAAAGGACACTAGCTCATGGGAAAAGCAGTGACTAAGGCATCAGTGTGATATAATTTCCTTCCCAGGCCTGCCCTTTGCCTGCCTCCTGGCTCAGGATGAGTCACTGTTGTTTATCCTCTTTTGGATGCTTCCTCTATTCATTGCAAAGCTTTTAGGGCAGGAGCACCTTCTTAAATGGGTTTGTACAACACCAAAGATGACTGAGTTCCCCAACTGCAAAGGCAATGTGTAAATAGTAAGAAGGAGACCAGCTGGCTGCAGAGGGTAAAAGACTTGTGCTCTGTGTTTTTTAGCCTTTCTAAATTGTGTAAACTTACAGCTATCAAAAGGAAAGAATCCAAAGGCAAAGGAGGAGGGGATGAGGAGGCAGGGGAAGGGAGGGAAACCACATGCACTTGGCAATTCCTCATCTGGCTTCTTTGAGATAAAAAGCCTATATAAAGAAATCAAGAGCAATTGAAATATCTTGGGCTATACTCAAGCCTTCATTTTGGATTCCCTATGTTTTGCACTTTGTGTGTTCTGTCTTTTCTGCAAATAATGGATTCTATCATCATTATTAGCTATTATTTTCATTATGGTATTTATTATACTCATGAAGGTACAGGATATGACTGAAAAGTGACCAGTTTGTGGTTGCAGAATATTTTGAGTTTTAAGGAGTTCTTTCATGTGCCTAATGAAGACATAATTGGGATAAGAGGGCTGAAAGCTGAAACTTAAAAATCCAGCCTGGAAGTCAGTTTCTAAAACAGCTGCAGAAATTTCTATTGGAGCCAAGAGAAACAGTTGATGACTGTCTCTCCAGGCTTTTCGGACAAATCTAAGTGTGTTTCCCAACAGGCCCATGGCCTTGATGGTATTCAGCATAGCAGAGTGGCAGATGGCTATTTCAGTGTGGGGTGCAGCAAAGGTCAGGCTGACAGGGATAGGTCAGACTAGCAGGGATCCTTTCTGGGTTTATGTCCTGGTTTGAGTGAGAACAGAACTAATTCTGTTCAGTGATTTTACTTTTCAGCTCAGTTCTTCTCACTCCCTGCACTATCTGAAGTTAGCAGTGTGTTTTCCCAGGCAGTGACTGCTTCTGGCACTGATAACACCCCGTGTTCAGAGTTAGTAGTGAGGGTTGGTGCACAGACCAAGGCCACTGCTGGATCTTGTGCACCACATTGGGGGCTGCAGAAAGTAAAAGGCCGCACCTGCAGGAAGGAGTGGGCTGGACAGGTGACCCCAAACTGACCAGGGAGGAATTCCAGCCCATAGACAGCATATTCAGTATAAAGCTGAGGGATGATGAGGGTCAAGTCCCTCCTCATCTTGGCTCGAGTCCTCTTCTGGCTTCTCGCTTCTTCACTGGACAGCACCTGAGGAGGACTCTGTCCATTCTGCCTTTGATCCCAGTCTGTGTGTTCCTGAATCCAATACCAGAATCCAGCTCCTGAACACAGCTCCCGTCTGCTGCTGGTCTGGGCCCAGTCTGGGACCCTCCTGGTGCCTGCTCCACAGCATCAGTGGTGATGTAACTGCCACCAGGGGGGTTGGGTTTGATACTTATTTTGTATATATTTGTATATATTCCATTATTATTATTTTCATTAAAGCTGTTCTAGTTTCCTTTTCTAATTACTAAATCTCTCTGTCTCTCTGTCTTATTCCCTTTCTCTTCCCCTTTGGGCAGGGGGGTTTAACAGAGAGTGTCAGTTACAGGTCTAGGGGGCTGGCTGACCCCAAACCATGGCTGCTTAAAAATAAAACACAGACAGCAAAAGAAGCACCAAGCCTGGAGAGCCAGGAATCGAAGAGAGCTGGTATAAAAATATAGACTTCTTTTAGGGGTTGGGGTGAGGAGAAGTACATGCTATATAGTAATAAGGACAGTGTTCTGTACATAGGAGTAAACATAAATAACATGGAGAGGCACCAGAAGAAAATGGGTCCTGCCTTAACAAAAAGAGCAAACGGCTTCCTGTAAGGTATTAATTTAGTTGGACAGTGCCTCTGTACCAGTCCTCCCAGAGTTCAAAATGCTGCAAACAGGGAGAAGGGAAGCTCTCTGCCTTATAGAGCTCACGGGGTAAACGTAAGAGGAGAAGCAACAGGCAGGCAAGGAAAATACAAGGCAACCAGCACACGCTGTGTGTCAGAGTGCCAAGGCCATCGGTTTCAGGGGAGGAAGGACCTACTCAGCAAGCAGAGGTCCTGGGGAGAGATTTCAGAGTAGAATCGTAACAGAGGAGGTTCAGAGCTGTCTGGGGCGGGGGGGGAGGGGGGTGCCTGCCTAATTCAAGGAGAAACTTCAGAGAAGGCACAGACTAGTTTGTATGAAAGCATAAAGCAAGCAACTGAGCTGATGCCAGAGCCTGACAGAGGGCAGGAAGGAAAGGAAAAGATGTAGGTTTGGAAATATTTTCAGCTACTTTCTCCTGGGCATACTCTAGGCCCTTGAACAGCACAAGCAGCTGGAAGAGATACTGGATGTCATGACCAGTAGTGTTTTGAATGGGCAGGGGAGGGGAAAGGGAAGATGCCAAAGAGGCAGGTAGGTAACTGTCACATTTAGGGTGGGAGTGAGAGGATTGCCTGTCAAAGCCCAAGGGTTTCTCGAAGCGGTTTTGCGAAGTCTAAGATGTGTCTAAGAGTCCTGTCCCAGAGGCCCAGCTGAGGGGCTTGGAACTGCCTGTCTCAGAGCCTGGCTGTGGGGCTCCCCCTGAGCCAGTTGTTGCCCATTTCAGAGTCCAGCTGATGACTAAATGCTGAGACTGTTTAAAAGTAAATCAAATAGGTTTGATTTATTGAAGAGACAGCGAGGTTCGGAACCACCATCGATAAATGCACTGGCTGCAAAAGGGTTGTCGGGCTCAAGGGAAGAATTCCCGGGTAACATCCAACGCTGAGTTACAGCGCTGATAGATAATAGGAATAAAAGGTTTACTGGATGGTGAAGGTGCAATTCTTACCAAGCAGGCATCCCTGTCTTGGGTGGAGGAAGAGGAGCACAGCCCATCAACAATCTCTGCTGGACTTTTCAGTCTTCTTCCCTCTGCTGATAGGTTTCTTCCCTTTGGGATTTTTACACCCTAATTCTGTCTCTCCCTGCCTTCTAGGTGACATTTGCCATGATTTGGGTGTAGACTAGAGTAACACAGTCATCTGTGTTCAGCAAGTACTCCGTTAGGCTTATTACCATACTCAGGGGCATAAACTTTAATATTAATTTTGCCATTAATTAGGCAAAGGTCTCCGTTCAGACACTCTGACCTTCAAGATTTGCTTGCTCCTGTTGGTTTAGCCAAAACAGGCCATCTTATCTTCACAAGACTCCCTCCTTCAGCCCTTTTGGCTGCCACCTTAGCAGGTTTACAGCCCCAGAGATAGCAGAGGAATCTCATGGTCATAAACATTTCAACCTTTCTCACCAAGTGCACTCAATGAGCTGTATTCCTGTCTCAGGGCAAGCTAGGCTGTTATGCCATAGATGATGTCACCACATTATGATGAAGTTGAGAGATGGGGCAGGCCAAAGGGCAGAATCAGAGCCAGATGCAGAGTTCTGGAGAGACTGTGCATGCACAAAAGATATACAAGAGACAGTCTGAGATGTTAGGTAGGAGGTTGACTGTGGCACAGTCTTCATGGACTGCTGTGGAATAATTACTGGAGGTGACTTAGAAGTTAAAATCCTAATAAAGGTGTGGCATTGTCCACGTATCAAGAAAAGGTGTAAGGTCCAAGAAACTCCCAGGGTGTAGTACAACTGGTATGCGAGGAATCCGTTCCACGGTGGTTCCCTGGACAACACTGACTGTGAAAGATGAGTGGAGGGAAGCCTCTGCAGCCAGCCTCTGTGATATCACTGCAGAGATGGGAACTTGATAGCACCACAGAACTGATAAGCTGCCTGTTTGCCACCTTGGCCAACAGCCTGTCATTTATTTTTTTTTTTTTGTCAAAATGCTGCCCTTTGTGCAAACTTTGCCGATTATAATCTCATTATAATGCCAAAACACACCTCCATCCCAAAGGCTGCCCACCTCCAACGTGCGACCACCCCTCACTGAGCTTGTGCCCTGAAGTTTCTTAATTTATACCTTTAAAAGCAAAGTGAGAGAATTTTACACCAATATAATAAAGGTCTGTATGACTAGAGTTGCTCAAGCTCCACTTTGAAGATAAAAAAAAATAAATATAAAAATGGCTTAAGAAAGGGGGTATGTTAGGGAAGACTTCATCATAGACAAGTCAGGGAAGGTGCCAGTGCAGACTCTCTCTGAATCCTTGGATCAGTCCATGGGCTGAGCCTCCCCGCCCCGGCGCCCCCGGCGCGCCCCGGGCGGCGCCGGCCCCTGCGGAGGGGCCGGCCGCCCTCTGGCTCCCTCAGCCGCAGCAAGGAC
>WTSP01027986.1:40017-52600 GCA_025331215.1 Actenoides lindsayi | reverse complement strand
CGAGGGCGGGTGCCGGCGCCGACCCTCCCTGATCCCTTGGCTTAGCCCAGGGGCTGAGCCCCCCCCCCCCCCCCCGCCCCCCACATAGGGACAACTTTGGGTAAGATCTGGACTACACTGAGCACTAGCTCAAGGAAACTTAGAAAATCTCAATATAGTGTCGCTTTCTGATTCCACAGGCGGTACTATTCATAATCTCAGTATTTGCACGTGCTTTTGCAGCCAGTGTATTCATCAGCAGCACTCCATAGGAACCTGGATCTCTGTTGCTTTAATAAATTGCACTATTTGTCAAACCAGCCGTAAAAGTTCCTCACTGGGCACTGCCAAACTCTCTAAGTCTGTCTGTGTGAGTCCATAGAGCACAACTCAGCTGAAAGCGTGGGGTGCTGTTAGCTCATCCCTAATCGTGCGAGGTCAATAAATTGAACACGACCAGACTAATAGTGCTGAGCTGGACAGCTCTCAGAATCTAAACCCAGCCACCCCCAGCCATGGAATGCAAGGCGGGGTTGTTTTCTGCCAAATTATTTTAGTTTTTAATGCGACAACTGCCCAGCACAGGATTTATTCTCAAAACAGCTGAAGGAACAGATTTGCTCTTTTTGATGTTTTTATAATACATGCTTCAGGAGTCCCACGGCCAGCCAGCTGACCCAGCCGCTGCTAGCCATAGGTAGGCAGTTGGCTCATCAGAGCAAGCAAATGCAACTGTATTGATTTAAAGATGTATGAGTCTCCTGCTAGAAAATCATTGTATTCAATGGGTTCTTCATTGCATTTAATCATGGGAGTAGGTTTTCCATTATATTCAAATGACATCTTTTCCTTTTCTAGGAGACAGATGGAAAAAGCACATAATGAATGTATGGAGAGAGGCATTTTTAAACAAGTCTGCACAAAGGAAGCAAACTTTAATGACAAGAAAGGTCAGTCTGGCAGGTCCTTTTCACACACATGTACGCAATGCAGAACATTTCAACTGCTAAACTGTTACTGCAGTAGTGCCTAAGACCAAATGAAACCTACCTTTGCTCTTTGCTTCAGCATGGTTTATTAGCCCAGACAGAAACCTCATCTGCTTTTCTCAGAGTAGAGTCAAGTTGTTGTTTCTCTGTTCTCCTGGTCTCACAAATCTTGAACTCCTAGCTGTGCATCTGGAGGGATGGAGCACACATCCGTGGAGCACGATGGCTCGGGACATGAGAGACAGAGACACAAAACTCCTCACATCAGTGAAGGTTCAATTCCTGATTTCTAGGTATTGACTTCTTCACTGTCATGGGTTTGAACATCTGCAGTCTGCCATCTGGATGGATGGATGGATGGCAGGCAGGCAGGCAGGCAGAGGGGTCCTGCAAGTATAGCTCCACAGGCCAGAAACCCTCTGGGCTCTTGGATGGAATTAAGCATCAGTGCCCAAACTTGAACATCAAGGGATCTTGAAGGTGACGTGTTCACCAACCTGATCTGAACGTCTGACAGCAGAGGTGCGCAATGTTCACATTTATATGGTAAGGGAACTTTGAGGCTGATGAAGGAGAAGTAGATAAGGAGGATATCAAGACAATTGCCAATTTGAAGCAGTAGCCTGAGCTGTTGGCATCCAAATTCTGCAGAATATTAGTCTAAATTTGGGCTTTATTTAGGTGACTTCAATCTTGCCTTCACTGCAGTTACATGGAATTGAATTGTGTCCTGCACTTACTTCTGCAGTAGGCTCTTCAGGGACATCTAGATTTTTGGATGGCATCAAACCACGTTTATCATCCCCCTGTATTTTCATTAGTTTTGTGACTGTACCTTCCTAGCCCGATACTCTGCTTCCAGTAGTCCTGACACAGAAGCAGTTGCTCTGACAGAAGGGCCCTTGCCTCTATTCTTCAATATTTTCTTTTTTTACATTTCTAGATCATGTACTTATTCTAAGTTTGTAAGATAATTATTTGAATCAATTCTTTCTTAGCCTTTTTTTTTTTATACTTCAGTCACAATGTAATTGTAATTGTGGCAAAGAACCTCAGCCTTGATAAAATCTGTTGTCTCTGCTCCCTCTGGTCCTCCAAAACAGTAATTGGATTGTTGTATAAGTCTAGTGAAAATAGCATTTTTCCATTTTCAAGCATCAAAGATCTTCACAAGTATTTATTGATCGCCGTCTCTTATGAATCCTCTTTGAAGCAGGTAAGGTCTGTTACATCTGTTTAACCAATGGATAAACAAGCCTTGGGGTTCTTCATAGAGCTTGAATGACACACTGTCATTGATATTTTTATTAAATTCAATCTTTCACATCAAACTCTGATAGAAAACTTCATCCTTCCCTTGCAAGCCTAGGTCTGGACTCCACTCGGTGTTAGTTCAGCACATTGCAGTGGAGTGCATACGCTGCACAAGCCAAGGAAAAGTATCATGGTCTTCCTCTGATCTGCCCACGCTGCCATGGAGGTGTAAGCAAACTGCTGCTGGGAGGGTTTTCTGGACCCTGATGGCACTCAAGCTGTGCCTGGGTTAATCAGCAGAAGGTGGCACTGGCCGGAAAATGTACAAGAAAGCCTTCAACCAAAGTAAGCGGAGGCAGGCACATCTCTCATGAAGTGAGAGACCAAGGAGCTGACAGCCCACCTCTCCATTTGATCTCTCTCACCTCCTCCAGTGTAATAATTTTCACACACCACATGCTTGTTCAGGAACATTCAAAAGGCAATGAAACATTCTGGACTCTATGCAGCTGAAACATTTTTTTTCAGAATGGCTTGAAATGCTTTCTTTTGAACAATTTTGGACCCAATCTGTGTTTCCCTACCAGGCATAAGGCACCAAAGGAGACATGACAGATTTCTCCACCAGGAACCGCGTTCCCAGGATGGAGGCACGCACCTGTCATGGATGTACTCTGGTATCATTTTTCCATAGGAATAAATTATGTTCTTTTGATTTCCTCTAATAATATAATTATAAATATAATTACAAAATAAGACAAACTGTTGGGTTATCCTTTTCTCTACCTCAGTTTGTATTTCTTTTTCTCAGGCATGGGAAACCAGAATCCCCATGCTATTCCAGCTAAAGTCTCCTGACAGTCTTGTATCTCCTCATCTCCATTAAAAGCTCTTGCCTGGTAATCCTAATCTTGAAAGTACATTTGAATGGATAGTCAGGTATATCTCCTCTATTTTATATAACAGTCTCCCCCGCTGCAGTCAAAATTCCTGTTCTCAAGGCCTGTGTGACTTATGTTTCATTTAGTACACCTCCACCCTATGTATGCTTTTAAATATTTGTTTCCAAAACCAGTGACCTTTTTTCTTATATATCAAGAGAAAAATTCACTGTTGACTAATTTAGAGAATCTCATATCTTATCAAAGGCGGCTTCGGATTATTCTGGGGAACCTGTTTTGATAAAGTCTTGTAGCATATTAATTCATTTCTCTCTATATTTTCCTTTAAAATTTCCTCTAAAGTCTTATATAAACTGGCATCAAATTAATTGGGTTTTAATTATCCAGTTCTTTGCACCCACTTTGATAAATCTGCCCCAGTCATCTGATTTGACAAGATCTCGGGTGAGATCAAGAGATATGCAGAGAAATTGTGTGGAGGAAAAATACTTATCACAATAAAACAGGTCAGCTATTTTTTCATTAGTCCACTGAAACCCACAGGGCTGATGAACGTGGGTTTGTGAATGCAGTCAGATATTACAGTCCTGTCCATAAAACCATCTTTTTCACAAGATTTGGCACTTGAGGCCAGGGTGATTTAAAAGCCTGCCATCCCCAAATGTCCCTGCCAGATTACTGATTAGGTATGGCGCTGATTTTGCTATTGCCAGTAAATGCAAACCACTATCAATCTCAGTTTACATTAAAACATTAAGCTGTAAATTGTACGGGTTGACAACTCAGATTCACAATCATCTCTAATTAAGCTGCAACAGTTGAAGAGTTTATCTTCCAGGCTGGTAACTTCTTCAGCCATGGCAGGTAAATCCGATGTGAATCAGAATCTGAATTGCCCTTGTTTTCCCAATGGTCCAGCTACCAATGCATGAAGAGTTTTAAGAGTCGTGCTGCAAATCTCTGCCCTCCAGTCCAGAGGCCTAAGTCTTAATCAGAAAAAACAGGCTTCAAAATACCGTGGGTAGATTTCAGCTATTCCAAGTGTCTCGTCAAGCATATATATTAGTTATTATAAATTATTAGTATCTATATTAGTAAAAATTTTACCATATTATTGTATTCCAAGGCCTAGGAAAGAAATATACCTGGAAATCAAACCCTACTGTTCATACTCTAGGGAAAATTTGGAGTATTTGTTGTTGCAGTTATTGTTTCGCTTGGCAGCTACATCAACAACAGGCTGAGGGATGCGAGAACTGTTGATGTACAATTAGACTCTGCCTTGTGGAATAAGCCTCAGCAGGAGCAGAGAGCTTTGTGCCCACTCCTGAGTGATGGGATTAGCTCACATCTGAGCACAGACATGATCTTGACATGCAGGAGGCTTTTGAAAATGGTTTGGGCTGAGAGCAAATAAGGGTCTACCGCAGTAGAGGAGATTTAAAATGGCAGGTGCCACAGGGTAGCTGACAAGCACGGGAAAAAGGATGTGGTGGGACATGCTGGCTGCCTATGATGACAAATAAATGTTCCTGGACCGTGAAGTCAAGTGGTACATATCAGCCCTCATCCATGTTAGTAAACCATGGTAGTACTCAAAACAAGGTAGCTGCCTACAAACCGATCCCCGGACCATGCTAGTTGTAGAATTGTATCCAGGGACTGCTGGGGAGTGCACGAGTTGGAACAGGACGAATTCTTGACAGGGAACAGACTACGGATTTACCAGCACATGGAGCCACACTGCTGTACCCAGGAGTATGCTGGTAATTAAAGACAGCCTTGGTATGCAGATGGATGCAGAACTGGCACCTCACTGGTAGGGTGAAGTCTGGTGTAGGGCATCTAACCCTCATAATAAGTTTAAGAAGGTCACCAATAGAACTGGCTATTCTACACACACAGATTAGAGCACTTGGTCCAGCAAGTAATAGAGAAGTCATGGCACAGAGAAGACTAGAAAGCTCGGACTGGTGATGTGCTTTGCTCCCTCAGTGCTGGCACATCCAGGCTGGATGGGGCAGACCCACAGCTCCCAGTGCTGGTTGCAGGGCACTGGCTGGTGCTTGCTGAGTGCAGAGGACAGGAAAATTCACTGCCTTTGGAGCCTGAGGTTTGCAAAGTGCATCCTGTCTGAGTCTATATATCCACATCCACCCTTTCTGCTGGGCTGGAACAAAGTCTTTGGGGTGCACCTCCCATATTTGTGTATGTGGGGAAATATCTACAGCATTTTGACCATGATTTACTGAAAATATGCTGTTTATCCACTGAGCTTCCTTACCTTGGCATTAGTTTAGCCCATTTAATAAATTTCCCCTGAGAAAAACAAAAGGCAATATTTCATCATTCATGTGTCATACATGACTTTCAAAACCCACTTTACAGACAGGGATTTTTAATTTCACCAGATTAAAGAAGCCTTTACATATGAATCAGCAGGACCTCTGCCATGCATGGTCCTTGTCTACCCAAGAGTAACTTTTATGAAAGGTAATGGAAGGAAAAAAGAATCACCTCCATGACTGTCCAGTGCAAGTAGATTTTTACAAAAGGCAAAAATAGGTGCACTTATAGATGCAAAAAACGTATGCATGCAGATATATGGCAAATATTTTTCTTGGCTGACAGTAAAAATAAACAATTTCATCTTTCAAGTGACAAATGACTTCCTATTTGGCAGAGTTGATTAAATTTGTTTTGTGGGTAGAAAAAAAAAAGTGCTGCAGTTCACTGGTACAGAAACAATTAAAATAGATTGGTTTTCCTGATGCAATTCCAGACTTGAACTAATTATCCCTTTATGAAATCGCATCTGTAAAAGGATAATTGATTTGAATGAGTACAATATTTCACGGAGACACGAGTGAGTACAGCACCTATTCTACCTCCACAGTATGTTCTCATAAAGTTTAAAAGTGTATTTCTTAATTATGGCTGGTGTACTATTTGCGTGTTTTTATTTTATATGTAACATATGCATTGATGTATTTCCCTCATGGATGTATGTTGAGACCCTAAAATATTGGGCTTCAGAAGAACAACAAATTAGCTTGGAGCACCATGGAGTCACAATTTACTTACGTGACACAACGCTTTCTAAACCTTCTGCTAAATTTTATTGCTTCCACAGGCTATCTAAAGCAGTTTATACAACATGAAGCAACTCTTTTTTTTTTTTTTTTTCTTAATTAAGTCAAACAGTAGAAATTTCTCCTGTTTCGCTCTGCCTAGAGAATAGGATTCTGTACAGTGGCACATCTCCTGCTGTCCCTTGCCAATGCTTTGACATGCAGAAACAGGATCTACATTGGCATCCAAAATTCTGAGATGAAGTGGAATAATGCCAGACAAGGTCCAATGGAAGAATTTCAAGGTGTGACATGGGAAGAACAGCTGAAGGAATTTACAGCATATGGTGTAGAGAACAACCACCCAACAGACACAGTGATAAACAATATTTAGAGAATGTGTTAAAATAATGTCAGTAAGAGTGGAAATTTAAGTATGCTATTTGGAAGTGATCTGTGACTTCTAGTTGTCAGATCAATTAGCTAGTGGAATAATTTCTATAAGGCAATAAAACCTTGGAACAGTTGAGGAGGAAGGCTGGTTTGTACTTGCCCATGACAAGCAACCAAGAGTCTCCATTGCTGCAGCTGTAGGAAAGGCAGAGGTGTTCCTAGGACATCTGAGATGAGATTTTTTTACTATGTACAGTGAAATACAAATGTCACTGTATCTCACAGCATGTTGGTGTACTTATTCCTGGGGAAACCTCACCTGCAGTACGCTGAGGCAGTTGAGGTCCCACAGACAAGAACCAAAATGGGGCATGGTGAAGAAAAAGCCAGTAAAGTGGCTGGACTGTTGTGCAAAAAGAAACTGGGCATACAGGGCTTTCTCAGACTGTCATGACAAAAAGAGAAAAGATTTTATTAAAACTTATGGAGAACTAGGTTGATGTAGGACAAATAAAGTGGGCACGAATACATTTACATAGAAACCAGGAGAAAGTTTCCAACCCACTGGGCACAGAAGGCCTGGAATACCCTCAGTAAACATCAATAACAAGAACAAAGTTTTGTGATAGATCCTGATCTGCATTTCACATAGATAAGAATCTGTGTGTACCTGTAATAGCAGGAGGCAGCCTGATGATCCTTCTAGTTTAGTGTTCCAGGTAGAGTAAAATAGCATAGCCTGGTCTTCCAAGGTCCCAAAGAACAGTGATCCATGACTCATGAAATTGTCCTTATTTGTGGCTGGCCTGAAAAACACACAGGAATTAAGCATCCATTTAACTACTGAACTGAATTAGAGCTATAACAAGCACTGCAAGCTAATGTATTTAATTAACAAGAACTAATTTTCATGATGCAACATTGTGTTGCTAATTAGAAAAAAAGTCATCACAAAGCAAATTGAAAATACAGCATAAAATAAACTGAATTTAAGATTAAAATAATAGCAGAAATGGTGCAGTAGTGATTTTACTGTTCATAGCATAGAAGTGTTGGTGGTTTCTTTTAACTAATAGAAAAACAGGTTTTATGTCGTCCAAATGTGAAATTTCAAAATGGGCAGAATGTACCATGTTTTGTGTGTTTTTTCTGGTTGAAAGCTGCTTTGATTTTGTGCTATCCCCTACTTTTAAATGTGTACTATTTAAGATGTGTGCCATTTCCATGTTATTGAAAAGCTGTGTCATTAACCCAGAGGAAGGAAGCTTTGCGCAGTAGCTTAGTACCAACCAGCCTCTTAAAGGTCCATGAATACCTACTTGCCAAGGATTTTGGTGGAACTAAACATCAGTGCCTTCTATAGGAAACAGCTGACCGAAACAGCAACAAAAAGAAAGAAGAAAAGAGAAAAGCTTGGATATAATGAAATAGGAAGATAATTCTTTCCCTTCTCAAAGCACAGTAAACTACAGAGTTATTAATGGAGCCAGTGTGCTGATGATCAAAAGAGAAGCTTGAAAGAAGTAAAGATTTTCAATACCATGCTGTTTTCACGGCCGCAGGCCTATAGCCAATATAGTTATTTTTTATGAGCAAGTGCAAAGTCAGGTTAAACTAATTAATTTTTTATGGAGAATGTGCTTTCAGTTTTTGGAGCTATTACGAAAACCAGTTTGCATTTGACATCACTTAACAGGCGGAAGCAGAGAACTTGGTTTCATTTGATTATTGGAACTACTTAGATATTCTTTTGCGATGAATTAATTTAAGTCAATCCTAAACAGTTACATGTCTATAATCTTCAACACTTCATTGCCCTGATTTACATGAAAAATTTGATTTATGACTGCCCCACAGCACTGTGTTGCCTATCGAGTGTACTGGATTGAAAACGCAAATTCTCTTAACGCTGCCATTCTTCAACAGAGAAGCCCTAGAAGAAATTAGATAGAGATGGAAAGAATTGCCAGAAACTTTATATTTTGACAGCAAATGAAACAAAGGAAGGGAGCAAAACGTGGCAGCCTGCTTTCTTTTCCAAAAGCATTTGACACATGCAGCAAATTAAAGCAGAAGTCTCCAAAGTTTGAAGCACACAACCTACAAACCCTTATCTCTTGTACATCAAGTACTTCAAAATCAAGGACAGCCATCTAAAGGAGATAAGAGATTATTCTAAAATTCACTAACAACTGCAATGGATTTATTAGCTGATATGGAAAAAACTTTGGTGAATATATTCTATCAGTTTTGCTTCTGAAGAAATACATGGCTTTTTGGCTACAGTTGGAAAGGCCTGTCAGAAGATGTATTAAATGCTAGCGCAGCAGATCCTAATCCCAACAAAGAATGGTCCCTTCTTTAAAGAGTATTTTATGCATTTAAAAAATAGAGACCTATTTCTGTCTTTTTTTAAACTTGTGTATCAGGAGAAAATGTTCAGTAGCAGTCTCAAGTGAAGTTGTAGATGCAGCTCCAAAGACGGAAGTATTAGTAAAATATGATTACTGGAGTAGGCAACACATAGACTGGTATTTACATACTGAGTTCATGATTTCCTTACAAACTGATCAGGCTCTGAGTTGTGAAGAGGACTCTCTAGATCTTTATAAAAGACAAAAAGTTGTAAGAGGTAAGACAGACCAAGAAATGTTGTCAAAGGGTGCCCGTGAAATGGGCTGAAGTATCCTGTCTGATATTAGACATTGAAAAGGTCTCTGTAGCAGGGACCGGGACCCAGTAATCTGCCTACTCCACAAAGCAAGGCCTTCTGCTGTTTGCTCTGTCATGTGGCTTGGTGGCTTCAGTTGTGGACCAAGTGACTCTTGCAGACAATGCTACATCCAGGTGATGGGGATGCAAGTTTGAGACCTCTCATCCTGGGGAAGGAATTGACTAGAGGTCTCCCAGACTCCTGACATGCTATGGAAAAGGTAGTCAACATACAACATTGACTAATCTCAACAGAACTGATACAACATAGGCATCATCCACCTCTGCCAGAAGACCAAATGCTCTGACCTTGCAGCAGACCAACAAGCATCAAGCACTTGCATTTCCTTTGCTGCCTCCAGACTGCTCCCAGGCAGTGTGAAACACAACCCTTATCTTCTGCCAGAATACTGGTTCACCCCCCAGGAGTAAGCCTGCTCCCCCGGGTGGCATTTTGCAGAGGCATCAGAGAGATCCCTGCCCCACAGCTATACAGGTCTTAACATATCTAAAAAAAAACCCAAAACAAACTTATTCCAAAAGAGATTAATCACTTTTAGATTGAAGATGGAGAAAAAACCAATAGGCAGTTAGTGAGACTAGAGGTGGACCTGAAGGAGAGGTATGCCAATCCAGCAGTGCAGACACATCCAGAATTGCTCAATGGAAATAACCCGCTTTTGACTTAGGGATCCTTTTAGCGAAGTGATTTGCTCAAGGCAAACTAGGAACAGCATGGCAAAGTGAGGACCAGCACAGCAGAGCAGAGACCCTCTACAAAATGTGCGTTACACTAGGTTCTTCTTAATTTTGTTCACGAGTTACTTTCCTGTTAGGATTCTGCTGCAGCCAGGCAAAGCCAGACACAACACACAGGGTACCAGGGTGCAGGAAATAAACCTTTTTAGCAATGCCTGGCAGCAAGTTAGGAGAAGTCAAAGTTCCTCCTCTGTTCTCACCATGGCAGCAGAGAGGAACAGCGGAAATACCAAACAAGACACATAAGCACTAAAAGGTGAGATTTTTAAAGCATCAGTACACTTTTAGTAATCCCAGATGTTATTAATAGCATCAGTATGGGCATTTATTTCCCCCGCTCTGAAACTAGAATTTTAATCCCCTATTGATTGAAGCTGAAGTGCAGAACACTCTGCAATTTATGTGATTGATTCACGTACCTTGAGGGAATCAAGTCATCTGTAAACCAAATTTTTCCTTACCTTACAGGTTCCTGTTAGATAAATGTCTCTATAAGCAAAATATCTTCTTTAAAGTAAGGGCAAGAGGTCGGATACAATGCTAGCAAAAGAACTTCAGTGAAGTTCAAGTGGAAAATTTGACCCAATAAACACATTTTCCGAAGTTATAAGAAAGTAACTTGGATTCAAGAAAAAACTGCTTTTAAAAATGAGAAGCTACATTATTGCATACAGTAGATACCCTTGGCTGCACCCAGAAGGTGATATTTACCTATTTATACATATTAGAAATGCATTTTTTTCCCAAAATAGCAAGTTATTGCAAGAGCCCAGTTGAGTATCCAGTTCAAACAGCTGGGATGTGCTCTGTTTTCCAGAAGGTGCCAAGCATTCCCCCTACTAAAACTACTGGGGCATAAAACAAGAAGCTTGAATATCCCAGTCACTTCATGAGAGGAAGACTAGAAACCTGTTCAGAAACTGCAGATAAATCACCTTTAGGAATAAAGCCAGGAGGAGACATCCCTGGGTGCCTCTGATGCATGTGCTCACAACCAGCGTCTCCTTAAGCATTCTCTTTAAAAGCTTCATGTCAAAGTTTCTCCAGTCTCTTGCCAAACAGAGTTTTTGCTACATTCAGCCCAGCAGGTGAGAAGTGTAATAACTTAGAAAGATGAAACTCAAAAGTATTTCTGGTTCATTTGAAATAGCAGCAGTCATGGCTAGGTAATAGAAAACAAAGTTCTTTTCATTGCTGTGAATCTCAATGATGCTGTCGCAGGCAGGAACGATAACATTTGATTTTTCTTCTACATTTGTCATGCAGGGACTAAGTACCCTGGGGGAGGAGAAGAAACAACAATTCACAGCATTCATACATGTATATATTTATTTCTATGCTGAATGACAAGGCTCAGGAGTTGGAGATATAATACAGGTGAGCTTTCCACTCTACAGCACTCAAAGCCAAGAGCTAAGTAATTCAGTAACATAAAGTTTTGTTCCAGTTTGTGCAAAAAACTAATTTATTTTTCTGATCTAAGTGCAAGTGCCTTTGTCTGCCCCAAGAGTGGATGGCAGCCTGTCCAGACCCAAGAGCAGCCTGCTTCTGTCCTGCTACCAATACACCACCTCAGACTGATGAAGCACCCTGTCATATTACAGACACCACTTTGCAAGCTGCATGTGAAAGTTGTGAGTAAAAGATTCCTTATTACAGTCTTTTTCCCACCCCCCTTTCCTTTTTTTATGTATTATTGATGACAGAGGTAAAGAGATTCAAGACTGCCCTGGGCACAGTATCTTCCCAATAGGTTGAGCTGTAAGGAAATTATTATTGGAAGACACTTCTATATAATAAGGTAAATGAATCACTTCCTCACAGAGAATGACTTGTATTTATTACACTGTTACATAACCTTCTTCTTAAATTTAGCTATGGAGAAGATGAACTCTCTTTCTAGTCACACTGGTGTCCCAGCCACTGGGCCAGTGGGTGGAGGTGGGTGATGCAGCATTTAGGAAGCTACCTGTGTTTCCAAAGCCATGCTGAGGTATTGGAATGAGCCTGGATATTTAGTTCAATTCCATTCTTCCTAAGTAAGTTTTCATTTTCATGCATTCCTGTGCAGCCACGTCGCAGCTGGAGGTAATAGTGCCAACATTTTGAAAAGAAAATTGCTTTCCATTTCTCACAGTATTTCATGCATAAAAGCTACCCTTGGGATCAGAAAATGCAACCACTCAGCCTGTGTGGAGCAGGACAGTTACTGAGCCCTCAAAAAATAGGTGGGCTGAGGTCTTCTCTGCTTTTCCAGTCTTACACAGAACTGTGATCCTTACTGTCATGACCAAGGGACCCAGGACTACACTGGCACAGGGTATGACTGAGAGAAAAAAAAAGATATTTCTGTCCACCTTCTCCAGGCTAAGGAAGATTCACTTAAAATTACTGGGGGGGGGGGGGGGGGGAGTATGTAAACAATTTTGACAAAAAAAAACAACGAAAAACACAAAAAAACACATTTTTTTTTCCAAGTGGTTGGGCGAGGGCGTGTTTATTTTTGTTTTTTTTTTCACCAAAC
>WTSP01027986.1:0-39917 GCA_025331215.1 Actenoides lindsayi | reverse complement strand
TGGGGGGGGGAGTCTCTCGCAATTTAGTGCAACAAAACTAAACTGAAAACCTGTAAAAGCATATTTTTTTTCCCCATAGTTGGCCAGAGTGTACGTTCATTTCTGCTTGTTTGTCAGCAGAATCATGCAAAGAGAGGTTTATTATCTAGTACCAAGAGTAGTTTATTGTGTCTGTTTAAATGGCTATGAAAGAGCTTTTGGAGGAGCTTGAAGCTCTACTCATGTTACAGGCAGCATTGCAGTAGAAGACATAGTTCTATTCACTTCTTGTGGGAAAAGAGGATTTTGTTCTTCCTTTTTTAATGTGTTTGTACATAATGCTGTCTGAAAGTGCCAGACAATGCCATGAACAAAAAATTCTCTGTTCACTTGTCTATAAAACAGCCCAGGCAGTGCCCACACCCAAGCAAACACTCCTCCTCGACTTCTAGTGGCGGGGACCAGGGGTGGGAGGGCTACGTGGCATCATCTTCTCCTGCACAGAGAGAATGCTGCTGCTAGACCATGTGTACCTCCTCACCCTGTGAAATACAGCTGCTGCCAGATGCTCTTTTGTTAATGCAGATATTTACACCACATTTAAAACCTCACTCAGATTTATCACAGCCCTTCCTTAAACCAGGGTGAAATGTACCCTTGCTGTTTCAAAGGGAAAGTATTCAGAGCCAATAAAACAACTCCTCAGAGTGACTACCAAGTATGAATTTAATAACAAAACATGGCATCCTGGGATTCAGTGTGATCCCTGATAGTGCTGCCGATGACCTTTTCTGTTTTCTCACATTTTGTTACACTGTGGATGGGCTCAGATGCCTTTCTGCAGCTGTACAGAGCAGTAATTCGGAGGAGATGGAATATGTAAATTATTTTGTAAGCTGAGGATTAGAGGGCCATGAACAAACAAATGCTTGGCAGAAAACCAGCATGAACTGGCAGACACACAGAGCCTTTCTCCTGATACAGCAGAGCACGAAACCGTTCACACCCCAGAAGGGTCCCCATGGTGTCCTACAAACCTCATTTATGGAAAGGATAACTCAGAACTTCCATCTCCCCATGCTTTGCTGGCATCGGTACAAGTCATCTCCAGCATTACAAGTGCACCTCAGACACAAAAGAGGTGAAAAGAGGGGCTAATTTTAACCCATCATGTATGTTTTCAGGCAGTCTGACCCAAGCTGTATGTCTTTGTGAGGGTGAAATAGAAGGAAAGGACCGAAGAGCACTTGAGAAAAAAATTAAATGCTAGCACAAGCACATCACTAATTCAAAGAAATCCTGCAGCCAGGATTTAGAAAAGCACCAGTACAAAGTAATAGGTTATAAATCCTTGATTCTCTTAAAAGCACTAATGCTAATCATCTCAAATTTGTTATTTACTGCCTGCCTACATAGCTGCCTGTCAGTTTGAGCACCCAAGGGGATACTTCTCTGGACAACAGATTAGCAGCGATTAAACTTTAAAATCCAGTTCACGGCTGTAACCCCACAATCTCCCATACTTTGTGAAGAGAAAAATTGATATTCCACTTAAAATTTAACAATAGAGCTGACCTGATCTTGCCAGTTTGCTCAAGGTGCCAAACTTTTCAGGAAAAAAAAAAAAAAAAGAAAAAGAGAACTTACATTATTGGAAGGGGCTGGGAGAGGGAGACAAACTTTACCGTTTGCATTCAGAGTTTTACACAGAGGTGTTTGTAACAGGAGAAAGAAATACGAAACATTTACTGGGGAAAAACTGTGAAGAATCTGTTCAGAACCCAGGCTGCATCACTCCAACCCCGCTTGGTTATTAAATGGAAATAGAAGCAACCAACCCAGAATGCTCCATCTTCTGATTAAAAAGAGAAAAGGCGAGGGGAGGGAATTGTTACCATCGTATTTGCTGCATAGCGTGCTGACTTTTTCCTTTTTCTTTTTCTTTTTTTTTCTTTCCTGGTAACTTACTTGTACAAGTGCTCCATTAATAATTCATGGTGCTTCTAAACGGCAGGGCAGCCGCTGCTGCTTTGTCGCATTTCACAATGGCTGAGTGACAACGGTGGCTCCGACTCCGGGCTACTATCTTTGACTATCTGCCCGGAGAGACACATTGCTGTCCTTCCTTTGTCATTCAATCCCTGACACGGCTGTGACAAATGCTGGCACGCGCTGTCATTCCCTTCACCCTCCCAGAAGAGAAATCTGCCACTTTTCCATGTGCGGTGTGCGCTCTCATCCCTCCAAGAAGAAGCTGTATGTTAATGGTGCCTGGTGATGTGCAGGTCTGTTGCTTTTCCCTCCGGTTACATATTTGGATCGACCACGCTTCAAAGAGCAGACACTTTAAATGCTGCTTTGGGATCAGGACCCAGCTAAAGCTTGTATGGTAACGGGGTCTCCAGGGCATCCAGGGGGAAAAAAAGGTTCTCTTTTCTAGCAAAAGTGATAGGAGACAATGCCAGGCTTTAGGACAGGTAATAAAAGACCACACCTGGAAAGAACTATACGTTGATATCGATGATAAGGAGTTTTGGGGCCCGAGCTGGCTGGGCATGGTGTAACCTCGAGCACTGCTGGAGGCTTCCCAAAACCTGGGCAGGATTGGGCACGCAGGACGTACCCGCCCTACCTGCTGAGCCATCACAAACTGCTTTGCAGAGGTTTGTAAGGAAAGCTGTCCTGCCTCCTTTCTCAGATGCTTGGAAGTGGTGGGATTGTTTTCAACGGGCAGCACAAGGTGTTCTGGGGCTCTCTCCGAATCCGACAGCAACTTGCAGCCCCCCTCCCTTTCTCTCTCCTCACCTGCAGCGAGGGGCACATGCCTGATGCCTTCAGGCAAAATTGCTCTATTCACTGAATGTGCAATATCCATTACAGAGTTTCGAAGCACCTGTTCGTGTTTCTGATTCCAGGAAGGGGCTGGGAGCCTTGACGAGTTTCCTAATTTCCAGCACTTTGATCGCCCCAGATAAATGGATGCGGGCAAGTACAAAACAAGGATTAAGTCATCAGAGCCAAAGTTGCCAATACCAGTCCACTGAACCTACCACGTCCTCGGAGCAGGCTGCAGTGCCTCGGTGGGGCATATCTAGCACTGATCCAACACACCCTCGGCAGACATTCACTACATGCTTCTGTTATAAACGTAGGGGAACAAGATGTCAGAAGGGCATTCTTTTTCCCATGGAGACACTGAATGCTGCCCCCTTTATCCTTAGCTACGGCAGTGCTGTCACCAACTACACTCACCAAAGGAGAACAGCTGGCACTTGCTCCAACAGAGCGCTCACTGAAGCCGACGGAAAAAGGAGCTCCTTTCCTTCACTGGATTTTGGATCAGACTCAGCGAGACCTGATGGTTTAGAAAGAGGGGTATTTTTTCCATTCCTTTGTTACTTCTCCATCTCATGTTTGTGACTGGAAACCTGTTTTTCCAATCTATGCACCCAGTGACAGGAGGTGGGAGCAGCATTACCCCCACTGTTTTTATAAAATAAAAGATGTTAATTAAAAAGCTGCACGGCGGGACTGGAACTATTAGAAACTAAAAAGGGAGAAAGAATGAGGCAGAACAGCAAACAGGGGCAGACTTTTGATGTCCTTTGCACATGATGTTTTTTCCCATTAAAGTACTTTCATGGCTGTTCCACGAGCTTCTCAAAGCTCAATTCGTCTTGCGCTCAGATCTTAGTGAAAGGTAAAAAGCAACTCCTAGCTAGACAGTCAATTAACATGTAATCTTTGACATTTTGAATCACCAGCGGCTGCCAGATGGCTTTCTCCTTTGTACAGAATGAAATCTATTGCTTGAGTGTTTGAAAAGTTGATTTTATGTTACATATTTCCATATTCATCTAGACTACTCTGTCTTCCAGTCCCATGGTGGGAAAGTGAGTTTTACCTCTGAGCAGAAATTGAGTTTTACCTCTGAAATTATCAACAAAACTCTTCTTGAGCTCAGGGAGTAACAAACTCATCCAAAGTGACTGTGTTGGGAGATAAAAATTTCCTTCACTTGTCCATTTGACAAGAAGCTCAACGTGAGCCGGCAGTGTGCTCCTGCTCCTCAGGAGGCCAACCGTATCCTAGGATGCATCACAAGGAGTATGCTCAGCAGATCAAGAGGTGAAGTAAAGGTCTCCTTTACTCTGCTCTTGTAAGACCCCACCTTGAATACTGAGCCCAGTTCTGGTGTCCCCACCATAACAGGGACATAGATCTGTTGGAACGAGTCCAGAGGTGGGCCACAAAGATGATCCAGGGGCTGGAGCGCCTCTGCTATGAGGATAGGCTGAGGGAGCTGGGATTGCTCAGCCTGGAGAAGAGAAGGCTCCAGGGGGCCCTTATAACTACCTTCCAATACCTGAAGGGATCCTACAGGAAGGCTGGAGGGGGAGAAGAGTGTCCAGTGACAGGACAAGGGGAAATAGTTTTAAACTGAGGGAAAATAGGTTTAGATTGGGTCTTAGGAAAAAGTTCTTCAGTACGAGGGTGGTGAGACTCTGGAACAGATTGCCCAGAGGGGTTGTGGATGCCCCTTCCTGGAGGCGTTCAAGACCAGGTTGGATGAGTCCTTGAGCAACCTGGTCTAGCTGAAAGACATCCCTGCCCATGGTGGGGAGGTTGGATTAGATGATCTCTAAGGTCCCTTCCAGACTAAGCCGTTCTATGATCCTATGATTCCATTTGGGGGGAACTTTTCACTTCCACACCTGCAAGACTCTGGCTGGTGAAAAGGCAGCATGCCTAGATGACTGCAGCAGCTACTGACACTATCCTTCATTAAGGGTTCCTACTCTTGTTGTACAAACAGTTCGGTGGCTCCTGAAGCAAGTACTGAACCTGATGCACGCTGGTAATATGAGATGAGATTGCCTTGTCTTATCAGAATGCAAATCAGAAGAAGCTCAGCAGCTGCTTCACAAGGCAAAACCCACAGGGAGAATGTGAAAGGGTGGGCAGCTGAGCAGCAGCATCTCTACATCATTGCCAAGTTGCCCAGACACTGCATCCTTTATTTGCAGTGCAATAACCGTTTGAGCAGTTTGGGCAGAACACGTTACAGGGAAGGTACCTGAGCAGTCAACCAATGCAAGTACCTCAGAATTCATCTTGCAGACTGGTTGGACAGGGATTGTAATTTCTCAGGTAACTGTGACAAACAGCAACTGAGATTTCAACTGCTACAGCTACAGAAATACTTAATGATGTTAAGTAAATTATTATAATTGCTCAGTAAATTCATTATGTATAGTAAAATGGCATCTGTTAGTTAATGATATGTACGTATCTAAATATAACAGTTGCAATAAGCTCTATCTTGCTCACCTTTCTGCACCTTTACGGCTCACCTTTACTGTTGGATCCCCACTGGTCTCAACATGGCTGATATTCCACATCAGTTCAAATGGTTGTAATTATCTGTCCTTGAAAGATTAACAAAGAAGGAGGATTATATAAAAGGATTAAATAGGCACATAAAAATAATATATAATTTAAGAAAAAAATGTGGTTGGACTAATCTCCAAATCACTTGTGAGGCCTGAAAAGTCATGAAATTGCCCTGTCTTATAGAGCTTTGCATTTTCTACATCTTGTTTAGCTATGTAGAATGATTGCAATAAACTGTCATCTGTAGCCAGAAGAAAGGCTACAAGAATGTCGTAATGCTAACTCCAGTTATTCTGGGCCACTTGCTAGGAACAGTTACAGCTCTCTAAGTCATTCAGTTCATTTGAATGTCATGCAAACATATATATATATGTATTTTTATATATCTATATATATGTTTGACATCAAGTGATGCCTTTGCCCGTTTCTCTTAACACTTCCAGAAACCAGGCAAGATAACAGCAACACTCATGAAAGAGCAATTACCATCATTGTGTTAATGATGGTCACAGAAGAAAGGCTCAGGCTCAATGAGCTCTGAATTGGAAATAAATTTTGCAAAAGAAGTAAAGAATAAATGAGAAAATCTGAAACCCAAATCCATGAGGCAGTGATTTACTGCAATTTTCTGTGGACTATATAATCCTAAAGCAGAATGGAATTCAAGCCTTTTAAGAGAGATCTCCACCACATTAGTATGTTTCCAGCATCGCTACCACAAAGTGGCTCTACCTGCTGTAATAAGCTGCCCCTCAGTCAGATGAAATGGCTCGCACCTCGGATTCACTAGATGGTCAATTAAATCAAGCTGATAAAGCAGACAAATTCAGCCAAAGGACAAATTAAGCAGCACAGAACATATCGTTGCCAAGGCAGAAATGTAACACGTGGAGGAGATGAAGAGAAGCTGCTGTACTCCCAGAGAGTGTTATGCTGGGCAAAGCAAGGAATCACTACCAACAAATTAAAGGCAATTTGGTCTACATGCTGGACATGAAACACATGCCATGAAATGCATGACCCAAACATTGTAGTTCATAGAAGTAAAAATGAGAGAGAGAGAGTGCGAGACATTATTAGGGTAATGCAGCAGGCAAGAGTTTACCAATCTTTTACGAAGAGCAGGTCAGTGTAAGAAGGTTCCCAATGAGAGAAGAAATTAATTGCAGTCAGTGTTGCTGGTGTATGCGCAGGAAGGTCACCAAGGGTCTGGAGCAGGAGCTGAACAGATTGAAGTTTCTATTACACAGTGTTAGATGGAAAAGCAGAATAATTACTTTTGCAAGCTTGCAAAGGATTAAGCCGATTTAAACGGGATGAGTCTGGCTGCAGCCTACTGCATCAGCTGTCTGACAGTAATTAATATGCAGATTAGAAAAAAAATTGAATAGAACATTTAGACATCTCAGGCCTTAGCATAGCTAGATAGTGTGGATGATGGCTTCCAAAGTTCTTAATGGACAGATGACTTAACTTTCCAGGCTTCTTTTTAGTGCCAAACAACTTAATTTGGGATTTAGAATTGAAGTTCTAGTTTTATACTACAAACTGAAGAAGTGTTTAGGAAAACAATATTCAAATTACTTACAGATATACATAATGAAGTTGGGATAGACGTACTTGCTTTGGCTTGTATTTGTGCTTTGCAGCTACGTAAAGGCCACAGAGAACACTAGACGTGTTGAAATGGTCAATATTCCCAAATAGTCACATTGCAGTACCACTCACAAGCCTGTTGTGCACTCAGGTCCAACTGTTTTATTCCGCCTGTCAATCAGACCTAAAAATGCATAGGCAGAGCCGTGTGGTTGTACCAAGGTCCATCAGCAGTCCCAGACAAGGCAAGGTGATCAATCAGGTCCAGGGTTCACCTAGACAATGCAATGAGGAACAGCAGGACACTGGGCAGGAGGCACCTACAGTGTAGGTCTGAGGTCCATCCAGGAGACAGTGGTAGAGGCAGGACTGGAGACAAGCCACCTATAACCAAGGTCCAAGGTCCTTTTAGGAAGCAAGGCCAGACATGTCTCAAAAACATCCACAACATTTTGAAGGTTGATCCCAGCTTCCAAAATACTTCAGTTGTCTGCTGCTTTTCTGTTATGCAGACTTAATAAGCACACAGTTATACCAGTCATGAGGTGGGCAAGTAGTCTTGATACCCATGTTAAGAAAGGAGAAATTAAGACTGGAAGGCCAGGTTGTGTCACATACTGCTTGATTTTCAAGAACTCATGATATTTAAATGCTTCAGAGGGCATGCAAAATACTCCTCATCTCTGATGACCAGACCTGGACATTTTTTCTGTTCAATCTTCAAGATGATCATCCTATAAATTTCATTTTTAAGGTTACTAAAAATTAATTTTCAATTAAAAAATGAATTGGATCCTTATTTAAGTTGTAGCTACTTGTCACTATCTAAAGAATGATACTGCTTTAACCTCTGCTATTCTTATCTTACAAATGACAAAGAAGGATGACAAGGACAACTCAGAAGGATTGTGACACATTATTTTCAGCCAGCAGACAACCTTGTTATAGACAGCTTCACAAATTTTGTGTAACAGTGTAAGAGTGGCATGCAGGGAGAAATGTTTTATTATTAGCTGTGCGTTTCTGCTAGGATAACGTGCGTGTTACTGGTGAACGTTTTAAACCACCTCTTTGACTGGACTGACTTCTGAGAAGGTCACCCCCTGCCCACAGCACTATGAAAACAAAACTCATCACACAGGTATTTGGCTCAAAATGCGCTGCAGCACGCTGGGATCTTTGCAGGCTGGTCCCCCTGCGCAGAGCTGTTGCAATGCTCCATTTTAGGCAAATAAAACTTGACCTTTGGATGAGGAGAAACCAGCAGTGCAGCTCTTCAGCAAGTCCTGAGCAACTCTTCCGCATTTATTTTTTTTACAGCAGCTTCGCCTCGTGTTCCAGATACTGCAAGAGCCCCCAGACACCCGCGTGTCAGGAGCGTAGCAATCGCTGCCCAGCTCCCACCTCAACCCCCTGTGCAGTTGGGTGCTCACTGAGTTGCCATGAGCTCCCAGGCTCCTTGGAATTGGAGAATTAGTTCTGTTTGGGTGCTGGTGCTTTATAATCGCTACATGTGCACAGCTAATTTTGCTTTTAACCACACTAGCTGTTTCTCTCAGTCTCTAAAACCTCCTGAGAAGTGGTATAATCCCATCAGTTCTCATTTGCATGATACATGCTCCTAACACATGCAATTACTGCCTGCATAATTGTCAGCTCACATAGGCTCAATTATTAGTTTCTAAATCAGGTAATTAACTAGTCCTTCTAAATCATTGGGAGGGTGATTTAAACACAAATTCATATACCCTTGTGTTGTGGAAAGATTTGGGTTCGCAGTAAATCGCACCCTATCCAAGTCTTAGTGCCTTCTGGTTTATAAGCAGGAGCTATGGTCTCAGAACAAGTAAAACCCTTTAATACACAGAATCCTTTTATTTCTGAGTGTGTGGATAAAGGAAACTGCCTTGAAAAAAGGTTGAAAAATGGACCAAGCGAAGCATTCAGCATAAAGAAAGAGCATCAAGAGGTCGGAAAGCAGAGCAAAAGTGGCAAGGCATATTCTTCTGAATATGTAGCACAAGGGAATAAGCATGAACGTCCAATTCAGACAGAGCTTGGCTCAACGGGGAAATATGCAATTAAACAACAATCTAGTTTTATGTAGAGCTGTGATGTAGGACATTCTGACATCTAGCGTAGAAACCCTATTGATGCCTCACAGCACTCAGTGCCCTGAATTCTTTGGGAACCAACTTAAGCATAAAGTACAGTTGCTAACAGCTCGTGAACAAGCCAGTGGAAAGAGAGAAGAAAATAAACTCCGAAGTTTGTAGCTTAAGACAAAACACTTCCATTGTTTTGAGGGGCAGGCAGGAGGAAATAAGTTCTGGAGGTTTACCTGTAGAATAGTATGAATATACACATTTGCAACTAAACACATTCTATTGTTAAATCAAGACAGACAGACATTTCTCTCTTGCAACACTGCAAAATTGGGCTGTTACATGTGGTTCTGCAAGCTGTCTTTGCGCTTGCCTTGGTATGACACTCCTTTCTTGGCCTCCACTAACATCTACCACTAGAGGCTAGACAGTAGCTATATGACCAAATACACTGATTTTATCTATCTACAGATTTTCAAAGCTAGTCCCATGTAGCTTCCCCTGCTAAGAATACTACAAACGTAACTGTCTGAAAAACAGTGTGAGAATGGAAATCATGCTGCCATCATACAGCCAGTATCTTTTCTTTCCTGATTCCACTCTCCCTTCCATGGAAATACCGGTCACCAGCATTCAGGAAGCTCCAGGCTCTCACTTGTTCAGTTAAAACCCCTTTTGGCTGTGAGAAAAGCTTTCTTCCAGGAGAGGTTCCACAGCTGTTTCCCACAGGTTTTTCTGCAACTTATATTTTGTATATCAAGAGGAAGGTGAACACAAGGATACATGGCTTCTCTCGGCTCTCTGTACAGCTATGCCTTTGTCTAATTGTCCATTCACAGATATGGAAAAATGTGTATTTTAAGAACTCCTGTCAATCCTGCCTATTTAGAGAGACCGATCTTTGCCACAAGGACTCTTGGTGTGATTTTACAGCACCTACCACAAGATCAGCCAGTGACTACAATCTGCTCCTTTACAAACTAAGAGTAAAATAAATACGCCTATACTAAGTCCAGAATATGACATAATAATATATTTCCTTTTTATCATTTGTCAGATCTTGCATTGTGCTTTGCCTCCTGCTGTAAGCTTTTTAAGTGATGGTTAAAAAAACCCTACCCCAACCCCCCACCTCCATAAAAAACCCAAACAAACACTGCCAGAATGTAGTAAAATTTGTACATAGTGCGTCTTGCTTAGTATAAAATACCAGGAACAGATTTCATGCTGACTCCCTGTCTTAAGTATGACTAAACAAATGTTAGGCTTACCCAAAAGTAACACCTTGCATCCTGACACAAACGTCTGGTAGTTTTACCTGCTTCCCTTCTTTTCCTCCCTTCAGACAAGGCTCTGCAGAGGCTCTGTAGTTAAACGCATCACATGGGAAGCTGGAAGTTCTGGTGCAGCTTCAGCTGAAGTAAAATAAAAATTGTACCAGACTTATCACTAAAAAGCATAACACAGTCACTGTGCCAGTCCATCTGCTACCTATTTTCTGCTAAAGTACATAGTAATTTAAATTTTCTGTTAGCTAGTTCTTTTTGAGGCAGTTTTTTGTTTCCCTTCTGACCCAGGAGAATTAAAGCACTGAGACTGGCTAAAGCACACCATCTACAGCTTGTCGAATTTGTTTATTTTTACTTTCTAAAATCACATCTTGAGAGAACTCGAGCAGGTCACATTTCCAAGGCAGATGTTATTGTGTTAGCAAAGACCTTTGGACAGGAAAAAAATACTCTGTTCAGGCAAATGGGAAAAGGATTTATTATTCCAAATAAGAAGTGCATTCAAGTAATACAAAACTAAAACTTTTCATGCTATTCCCAGCCTTAGCTATAGCAGCATAAGGAGTTTGATCCTGTCACCATCACACCCTTTCCCACACCTGTATTGGTTGGTATCAGTGAAGTCCTCAAGATGCTCATGATCGACCACTTCCTCCACGTTGCCCAACAGCTCTGAGAGCAGAGGGCTCAAGTGAAACTCTCTAGTGTGCTTCAGTGAAACTGTGTGGGACTAGTTCCTTGGAGTAGCTCAGAGAGCTCTTACATGACCTTTTCTGCTGGCAAAGCTGTTGAGTAAATGCTACCAAATGGAAGATGACCGCGCTGTCCTTAGGGAGCACCTCTAGTCTCAGAAGTGGACAGCACTTCAATAAATAACTTTCTGACCTTACCAAAGAGCAGATTTATGCCAGAAGAGCTTGCCAGTTTTATAATTTACAGTAGAAAGTTCTTGTGCTGTGTCATTGTCCAGGAGTTCAAGTCAATAAGCAAGGTGCCAGAAACCCCTCAATAGAGATGGACAGCATCTCCACACCAGTGGGACTGCAGTCTAAAGAGACAAGGCTTCAAATGCAAATCATTATTTAAAAAACTAATCCTCAACCTCAATAGCTAAACCCAAGCATTAAACAGAATGTCATTCTCCAGGCTAACTTTGTGGCAAGCGAAGGGTGGCTGCTTCCGCTGGATAAACTGACTGACCTTTGATCAAGGGGTAAGCGGTATGCACAAACCAACTCCAGAGTTAAAGATAGGCCGTAAATCCTCCAGCCTTTTTCATATGAGCTAGAGAATTATAATTTATTGGTATTTCTGTGCATCACTCATGTACCCTACTTGTGTTGAGCCACAAACAGGCACCAGCTGTACTGAGGCACAGAAGCCACAAGGTGAAATCAGCAATGAATTTTTATTTTGAATATCAGGTGTGCATTACAAGTCCTGAATTTGTTACACAATGAAAACTGATGAAATTACCATAACAAACAAGTTTCTTAATTTCTCTTCCAGTCTTTTCCTAGGCTGAAGTTGCCCTAGGATTATTTATTTTCCACTCTGACTCCAGTCCCCCTGGTGAACAGCTCACTCCTCAGCAACATGTCCTGTTTGTTATTTTTAAATTCCAGTGCTGGCAACCTGGACTGGTTGGTTCTAACAAAATAGCACTGTACTGGATGTTAACTTCCAGGCAGAATAATCTAAAAAGCCAAATACCTGATACTTCATCACCAGAATTTTGAATCTTGTTTTCAGAGAAGAAGAGGTGTGTCACAGAACTTGCAACACCACAGACACAGAAACTTTCCCACTAATCCAGTGTGTTTTTCTACTACTCTGAGAATGGTCTAAATTCAGACTCCATGTAGCTGCTTGAAATTGGTGTTTCAGTGAAATCTGACATGCTACTTAATTCCTAATTAAATGGAGATTTTTCGAGTTGGACCTTTTCTGTCACATCTTGGATTTGAACTCTTGAACTCATTCAATTACCATTAGATGAAAAAAATACTTGATTACTACCATTTGAATATGAATTTGAACAAGGTATCCTAGCACTGTAAAAATCTGTACTCTATTTTTCATGCCCCAAGCACATTCAGCTTTCAGCTTCCTGGAAGTATTTTCACTCCTAACAGTAGCAGTAAAACAAATGTTATCAAAGCTAATCAAAAAGGGGAACCATTTCCAAAATTAACTGCAAGAACTTTGACTAGCTCTGTAATCCACTATGATATTTTGTCCTTTATTTAATTACTAGCACATGAAGAACATTACAGATGAGGTAGCTCTTATGGTCTCATTCTTATGTATCTTACGTGTTCCTGTAAAATACATTTAGATTGTAGTTCATTTGGGCGCATGACACAAAATGATCCCTTGTTTTCCAGAAGATAATATTGGTTGAACTGAAGAAGAACACATAACAAAGCTTGTTCTATAAGTTTCCATTAATTGTTTGATTTCATTCCGAAACACTGAAGACCTTTTGATTCCCTTTTAATTTACCTAGGCTGGTAAAGCAATTTCCAGCTTTTCAGAAAAATTTACAGCTTTTAAAAAAATCAGACAGAGCTCTGTGCAATGTATTGACTGTAATTTCCCCCCTTCATTCACTTTTAGAAAACAAGACTATAAAAAAAGTATTTTTATAGAGAATAAAAAGGTCATTTATAGCACTGTCAGAGATGTTTATTTTGTGCTTTTGTATTTTACTGGCAACCACTACTCCAAGTCTTGCACTGTACTTTTCATGAAAAATAAGTGACATAAGAATAAGAAAATATAAGTGACAATTTTGCTGTTATTTAACATCCCGTCAATGCCCACCGTATCAATTCCTTCAGTAAGCCCTGACAAGCATCCTTGTTAGGGTGTGGATCTGAACATAGAAAAAAAGTCTCATGTCATTTTGTTCTCCTTTTCTGTTATTAAATGCCCAGAAATCTGAGGTTTAAAAGAAACCTTTGAGATCAGATGCCCAGTTTTTCTCACCAGGCTCATTCCTAATGTCTGGCTGTATTTTATTCAGTGCAATAATAGATCAATTCAAGAAGAGGAGCTTCTACCATTTCAGGGACTGGCTTCCAAGCTAATAGTTCTCCGCAACAGGACATTAATCCTGTTATTTAGCCTAGTATTTCTTTTCCTTGATGACAATCTCATCATTCCATGTATTTGTATCACACTAAGCCCCGTCCCTTCTCCTTTGGTGAAATCCCTAAATATTGTTCATCAGGATACACGTGGACCCTTGGTATCAATCACCTGGTTGACTGATGTAAACTTAAGAGAGAGATGGGAAAGGACAAACAATATTCTCAGTAATCCTTAGCTCCAACTTCTTCCTCTCTTGGTTTCTGAGTCAGTTGACTCACCATCACGTGGAATAGACTGACCACCTGGAGCCACCTGCCCACCAGATGCTGCTGCAGCTGCAGTTGTCTTTACAGCATCCTTACATTGAACTTTAGCTCCACTGTAACTGAGGGCTGGGTCTGTATCCCTTGACAAATACCTATCATAGTTAGTGGCTTTTTATCAATATGGCAAGTCAGTCCTATAAGCATCAACACAACATTTTGCTGGTTAATATGAGAAAAGGTGATCAGGCTGGTCACTGGCAACTCTTTCTGAGAAAGAAAAGTCACTCTAGGATGGTGAGTTTGCGCTGGAATGTGCTTTGTTCAGGACCCTTCAGTCCTGCACAGACCAGAATTAATTTCCAAAGAATTATGTTTACATACAAGTAAGGCATTTTTATCCATTACTGTTTAGCTAGCGAGAAACATGATGGCTTCCTTTCTCTTGTCTCAACCATCTTGATGATTGACAGGAGGGGAACACAACAGACTTGAACAGAATTTTTTGTTAGGAACATACAACAGGGGCTCTGCAATTTGCTCTGTCCTCTTGTCACACGCCAGTCATAGACCAGAGCAAGATTTTGCTCGTATTCTCAGGAACAGAATTAAGACTCAAAACAGAGTCAAGGGCCAAATGACTTTATTTGCCCAACAAAAAGTTCACAAAGCAAAGAGAAAGAGAGAAAGGAAAGAACGTAAGAAAAGGGTCAGTTGCAATAGCTACCATCACGGATCTGCGGTGTCCTGTCAGTCCGATTTGTCTCCAGGTCCAGTGGGAGAACATTCCATCCAATGTTGGTGGTTCCTATTCCTTTATCGGGCACCATTCTGCTTAACCACACCCACCACCTGGCAGTGGCACACATGCCCAACACCATCTCCGAGGGGTCTTAGGTGGCCTTCAGGGGTCTCCAGACCCCTCAGTCTTCCAGGCCCTGGGTCTGGGCGCATGCATAGGGATGAGGTTGCAGTTTTCGGAACTTCTAACTTATGGTCCAACCGTTGTCCAGGTTATGGTTTGAAGTCTGTCCACACTGACACAGCAATGTTGCTCTACCACCATCTCTGACAAACCATTGTCCAGGTTGTGGTTTGAAGCCTGTCCACACTGATACAGCAGTGCTGAGGCATACACTGCACCACCTCTGTCACCATCTCTGACACCTTTGAAATGTGTGGCACTGCTTTTTATCACAAAGCCCAATACAGGCAAGTTGAGAACAGGAACACATTGAAGATCACCTAACCAAATACCTGTACCTTGTGGAATTATAACAGAGATGAGGATGGTACTGCATATTTATGTCATGATACCAAGTTAGATACTCTCCGGATGTGCCAAAATACATCTCTGTGACTGAGTGAACGTGAAAGTCTCCCCCTATGAAATGCTGTCTTCATTTCAAGGAAGAAAAGTCAAATGCAGTAGTGCTGCTATTGATGGAAATGACATCTGCTAATGATGGGAAAGCTGGAAATGCAAATCGAGAAGCTGTCAAGCCATGTGCAGTACAACTCAGTAACCTCACTGCCATCATATTACAAAAGGGAAAGGAACATTGCAGTTTATCGTGTTATGACAGCAAAATGTAGTATTAGCATTACCTAAAGAAACCACATTTTTTGCTAATGATGCAGTCTGCAAATGAGCTCACATTTTTCCTTGTTTAAACTTTCAGATACAGCTCAAGCATGCCTACAAAAAGCAGAAATTGTAATCTGGCGTAACAAAACCCTCCCATAAACCACAAAACAAACTGTAGCAATCAATACACTACAATTTGTGTGTACACCATCTGTTTCACTCAGCTTTGCTATGTGCACTCTGGTAAGTCATCATTATTTTCAGATAAAAAGAAATAGAAAATAAAAACCAATATTATTTTTAATTCAATCCTAGTTGCACAGTCCTCAGTTGAACCTCACTGTTCTTACAGAAATACAGATTCATATTTAAGCAAGACAAGTAAAGACAGGCTTTTAAGGCATGAGACTAGTTGATAATTCTCCTACCTCCATAAAAGATTAGATATGACTTCGCAAAAAAGATCTCTTAAAGTGGTCAGTCTTGAGTATTCATTATGATTTTATCCCAAGAGTTTGATTTTCAGAAGAGCTCAGGACTTAAAACTGCCTCACAGTGTGGTTTTTGACATCTCCACTGACTTTACTGAAGCTTCAACAATCTGGAGCATCTAATGATGTCTCCTCTATAGGCAAGCACAAAGAGTTCAGGCCAAAAATCAAGTCCTGATCCTGCAGTTGAACAGCTCCAAAACGTTCCCAACTCTCTACCCACTTGGATCTTAGAAGCGTTTTTCGAACATCTGAATACCTTGCAATATTATTCCTGCTACTTCCTTTCTTTCTCTACTGATTTTTAGATTTGTAAAGCACACGTCCATGTTATGAGCAAATGTACTGGAACATGAAAACATTTTTCTTTTCCTTTGTTAAGACTGAACGGATTAAGATCCATGTGTTATATGGCAGCACTAGGATGCTGTGTAGACTCAGAACTTTTTAACTTTAGAAGAAATTTATCAAAACATTTTGAAAATCTCAGACTTGCAGCCACGTCCCTTCTGTAATCTTGTTTGAAAACACACCATTAAAAGCATTCATTGCAAGTATATATACTTAAGGTGTGTAATTTTTCATGTAGGAACAACTGGTCTAACATTATAATCTCTGAAGTACTCGTCGCTAGCTGTGATTTCATACAACCCAAAATTTGAGGTAAAACAGCAAAGTAGAAGTATGCAGTTTCTTTCTCTTTTCATCCCACAGATTTTGCAGGTAAGTGATATAGATTCGGTACAGAGCCTCTATCAGTGCAGCTTCCTATACATCAGGATGCTGTGGCAGCTGGTTAAAATCTCTAGTATCAAGAAACAGTACTGGGATCAAAAAGAACCACAACCAGCCACAGAAACCAAGGCACATCAGAAAGCAAGACAGATCCCATTTTCTTCTGTACTCAGGAAAGAGAAATTACCCTCTGTGGATATAATAAATTAGGGATGTAAATAATGTTGGAACCTCCATTTCCCACACCCTCTTCTGTGCCTGTTGCCCTGTGAGGTCCAAATTTCCCCTTTGTGTACAGATGCTCATGCCCTTCTGTGACCATAAGGTCCTTCCAGAACTAGAGCTCCCAGCTAATTTCTGTAAGACCTTTTGAAGAAGTCAGCTTCAAGCATCATAATCTTACCTTCCATTAAACGGGACGCTGCTGCCAATAAAATTATTTGCAGCTTCCTTTTTCCACTCTTAAAAATCTGCATGATTCCAAGCCCTACCTCCCCTGGGAGCTCAACACATCCCCCAAAAAAATCTGATGTTTTCTTAGCTGTGCAGATCAGTTAGCCCATCAGTTGCTCAATTTATGCACACATAAGCCTTTAATAGTAATATCTGCCAAGTGTTAGCCAAAAGCCAGGACATCCCTTGGGTGTCAAAGAAAGAGGAAAAACCAGAAGATCATACAGTATAGTAAATGCTAATGAAAATTATTGGAGTGTGGGAAGAATGTATAATCTCAAGAAACAGGAGCTACTTGACTAACTTAAAACCACAACTGTTTCCCTCCCCTGAACTATCACTTAGCCCTCAGAAAAGATTATTTGGATAAAAGGACTTGACTCTACACCAAAAACAATCTGTGCTGTTTAGGCGATAACAGAAGCAGAGTTCACCAAGCAAAAGATTTAACTCTTACCTTTTTGGTAGTTCCGTATCCAGACAAAAGACATCTGGAACAGCCGTGACCTCTCAAAACACACTCGGTATAAACAAAGCTCTTCCTTTTTTTTATGCTTCTGAAAAAAAATTCAAACTTTGGACATTCACTTTGTAAAGTACAATGGCTTACATTGAAGAGAAGTACTTGTCTCCTCATAGCATTACAGACACTGCATATTCCAGAATGAAGAAAATGTATGGAGGCAAAAAAATCAAGATGCAGTAACCAGCACAGCTGAAAGTCCTTCTCAACTTACACCTCAAAGGTTTCCAACCACCATGCTTCCAAGCACAGCTGGGAAAAAAAACCAGCTGGAATTTAAAACAAGACCTGAATTGAAAAGTATTTTTAAAATTTAAAAAAAAAAAAAAAAAAAAGGATACAGTAAATTCACAAAAATGTTTATGCTTTAGTGTAGGAAAATGCAATATAACAACTTGTCTATTATAAATGAAGCCTTAAAATACAGTAGGTATGCATGGCTGTGATATAATAGAATTAAAATGAACAAAACAGCAAAACCCTTCCTCCAAACACAGGCACACATCACATAGATAAAAGTCCTGAGTCTATCTGGAAATAATTTACTTAAGAATTCCTGAAAGATGAACAGCAAATGCCTTTCCATTTTCCTTCCACAGTCAGATGATAATACAATACATTGTTGAATCGATTCAGAAAGGTTTCATATTAAGAACATAGCTGTACCACAATTTACTGAACATGTAAGAAATCCACACAGACATCTGTGGCCAGGTCCAGACAGTTACACCACATGGCAAAGAGATCTCCATCCTACAAATGTGACACCTCTGGGGCTTCTTGTTCACTCTCAAGATTAATCCAGAGCTAACTACCCAAGTCAAACAATTTTCAGTTCTTTTCCATTAACAAATTTAAATTCCCTATCACCACAGTTAAGAGAGATGCTAACAATAGATGTTTGAGCTTTGGTTTTGTACAGCATTAAAAGAACCCAACAGATTTGGAAGAGGCAGAAAACATTACATCAACTTAGCCAAAAGGGTTTTTTCCACTTTTCTGCCCAGAACATCCATAAATAAGTTCAATCACATAGAAAGGTCTGCCTAGACTTCATCATGCTATTTTCTTGATTAGCCCCTACTAACTGGAGGAGTAATTTGTCAGATTCAACACAAAACACAATTTTTACTTAGCTGTGAAAGGGAAGCCAACACTTAAGAAATTAGAGAATTAGAAGAAAACATGACATTTTTAATATTAATTAATAACTTTTATAGCTCAAATTAAAAAAAAATAAAGAAAAACATAGAATGATATACATGCATTATTAAGAATATCTAGATTCCTGTCAACGTTTGCTTACATTTTCTGTCCAAGTTCTTTCATGCAATCGTATTTACAAGCAGGTCTGTTTAATACATCTTTTATAGCATTCACAAATACATTTTTTTTCTTAAAAACAAAAGAATCTTTCATTGATTTAACAGATTTGGTTTCATTGCATGGTACTGGTATGGTATTTAACCAGTGGGATGGAAAGAGTTATTATTACTCAATTATCTAAATAACAGTTATCCTACTCATACACAGAATTATCATACATGGCTTTAAACACCTCCCAAACTCAAAGGCTCATCTCACAAGTACAAACTATGGTCCATCTGTGGTATATTTCTAATTAAAGTCTTGAGCCTTTGTTTGGGTTAGATCCACAACTCGGACTCATTCTAAGCATGTACTCAGAAATAAAAAGTTCTTCTAATTTAAATTCAAAACAACTCTGCTACCAGTCAAGTCAACCACATATACATATTTATAAAATGGGGTGTATGGACTTTTCTAGACATTCTAGCTACCTTCATAGATGTTTTATTATTGTGGGATAACACAGTTTTGAACAGACAGTATTTGTGGGGATTTGCAAGAATCAAGTAAGAGATCTTATAAGAAGGGGAAGAATACTTTTTCCACAAAATATAAACATTTTTTAGGGGAAAAAAAAAAAAGTCTGAGGAGGTTTTGTACATAATATGTCTAAGTTACTGATAAAATCCAACCAGTCAGATCACTATGTAGTAACAAGTTCTCGCTTCATAAATTAACTAAAAAATTGTCAGCTTGCTCACTTTTGGCTAGGAAAAAGCAAAACAAACTTTTGGCTTTGGAAAATCAAGTAGCTGTCTTTATTGAACACTGTTCTCTAGAGATCCTGCAACCAATTGTTCCACAGTTGGTTCTTTTACAGGCTGCATGTCTTCCTGAATGTAACTATGAATTCTGAGGCCTCTCCACCCTGTGTATAGACAGTCACTGCCTCAGTTCTCTCCACCTCATCTGATAAGACTACCAGGTGATGCTGTTCAGATAACTCCACTGAAGCCTGCTGCAGTGACTCTTGAATCATCAAAGTGTGTTTGGTTGATTGCTCCTCTTACCTAAAAAGAAATTGAAGAGGGTACAGAAATTTCACCTTTCCAATAACGACCTGGTATTGTGATGGTTAATAGAGACACAGCAGAAAAATTAGAAATCAGATAGTTTGGAAAGAAAACGTCAGTTTTACAGAAAATTTTCTGTGAGCACTTTTGATTAATAAGCATACAGCTGGATGGAATACTGAAAGCAATAACACAGCATCTCATATGCACAGAGAGATGCAAAGTTCCAGGAACACAGGTCTTCGGAGACAGCTTTAATCTCTCAGCAGTCATACATTCAAAACTGCTCTTATTTAAATAAATCTGAAGTCAAGCAATTCCTCTAGTAGCACCGAGATGAGAAACCATTGAAAACCACACGGAAAAAAATAAATCTCTGTACGCAATTTTTCTTATGCTTTTACTTTCTAGCTAACCGATTGATCACAGAAGTAAAACATTCATTGCAAACTTTAATGGATGCTTATTAGAAGACTGTGAAATGTAAATATTACTGAAATGGAATCTAAGACCTGCTGTTTGTGAGGCAGCAGTTTTTACATCATTGAAAGGATAGTAACAGAAATAACTGAAAATGAAAGAATTTTTTACTGAACTTTTTGCTTCTCATCAAAAAGAAAAAAACAAGCCATGACCTGGCATCAAATTTCAGAGTTCAAACAGCTGCCTGTCAATTATTAAAACACAGTAATTAATACAATTCAAGAACAAATCTTAATTCTTTACCAGATCCCTACAAAATTCCTATGTAAAGTACTCCAGACCAGTAAAAACACATGAGAAAACTGTAAGTAATGTGAAGGAAATAAATCCTCTTGAGTGTTAGTGATAAAATAATGTACTTTTGAGGGGAGAATGGAAGAGTAATTTTTTTGCCACGCGAGATATATGCAAAGGTGTTTTTGGTACAATACCACTCCCTGGTTCATTGAAGAGAGCTGTTTTATTTGCTGGATCATAAATGCCAACCCACCTGCAAGTGCAACATGCAGTTAATCAAATGCTCTCTTTCTTCTCTTTTCAGAAAATAGGTTGTTTTTATTAAGGCCTATTTCTCTTCCCTTCCATTCAGGCTTAGCAAATGTTTTATGAAGTAAGTTTCCAGAGATAAATCACATTTATTTCTCACTGTAAGAAAGTAGCTGATTGAATTTGTAGGAGGTCACATTCCCTACAACAAATACTTTTTTCATATCATCAAGTGCATCTATAAATTGTCCACTTACACAAACAACGGGGAATGGAGACAGAATCACTTCCTCACCTACATCTCCTGATGGAAAGCAAAACACCATGGTATTTCCAATAACCAGACCAAGTGTCATAAGAAGAGAACAAGGGATTGATAGGTATCAATTCATCAGATCTCGGAGTACCCTTGTATCTCCCAGCAGTGTGCAGTGGGCTCTTCACAACACTGAACTCACAAACAGTTTTAAAAAGAATAGGTCAAACATGACAGATTCTAAATTATACAAATGAGAAAGGGGCCCTTTTTTTCCTTTTTTTTTTTCCTTTTTTTTTTTTTTTAAATTAGAAGCTCATTCAGAAGTTCTTCTCCAACTCTCATTTATATGACATTGCTTTGCAAACTGTAGTATTAAAATAAGTTCAAGAAAATATAATTAGGATTAGTATTGTTTCTTAATAAGGGGATGGAACAGAAGGAAAGAACTACAGCAAAAATTCCAACCATATGCTTGACTACTTAGAGACCAGCCAGGAGAAAATGAAGGTCTGTATGTTTGGTTTCCTGATGCTTTTTTTTTTGTTTTTAATTTTATTTTTTTTTAAACCTAAGCAATCATTTCCATTGTTGTTCACTGACTTTTTCTTTTACATTTTTTGTTCCATGTTTAAAATATCTGTCAGATGAAGAAGATTTCAGAGATGCACAAACCCCTTAGGACTTCTTATCACTTTGAACTTCCAGTGAATCCACCTGGCTATACAAAGGTTTTTCTTGAACAAAAAAAATTACGTTCAGGTGTTAAATTATTCACAGGTCCCACAGTCATTATGTCCAAAATATATTGGGGAAATACATTTTATCTGGTGAAAGATTTAACATCTAAAGAGAATCTTGCCATTGTCATTGACCTTAATGCAACAGCACAACTGTACCTACTGACGCTGACTCTGGTTTTGTTGCACACAGATTATAGGGATAAAACTACAGGAATGGGTTGAAGTCCTTTTCAGGTTCTGTTTCTTAGTATATCTGAACATTTTAATTGAAAATGACTTTAAACACCTCCTGCTGAAGTTCAAGCTCAACATCCTGCAAAAGTGGGTGATGCTGGATGCTTGTCTTGACACAACGAATTTTGCCACCACTCTCAGAAAAAACTAATTTACGTTGTCACAAAATATGAGTATGACCAAAGTACCCTTTACTAATGGAAATTTGAGTCTCTCTTTGAAAAACAAGGAGCTAAATCATAAAAAGATACATAGATGTTAACTTCTCTTGTACCTCTCCATGCACGCCCTCCCTCCCCCTTTTTTTTTCCTTGTTATTAAAGAAACCCAAAATTCTACGGAAAGCCATAGGAATTTTGTGAATTAATACACAGGCCTCCCCTCTCATTAACTGCTCTCTCCTCTCTCCTGCTCCAGTGTCAGCTCCTGTGTGAAAGGAAAGGACATACACAACACCTACCGAGGGTGATCAAAATATGCAGACAGAAGTCTCACCACTAGCGATTCAGATAGGAAGCTGGAGTTCAAAATGTTAGATAATTAAAATCTCACAGCTTCTGTTATGAATCAGCTCACAGTCACAGACCTTGATGGTAGAGTTCCTCAAACAAAGACACAACTAGGGGTGTCTAAAATTCGGCCTCTTAATTATGTAATATAAACTAACTTCTCCTGTGCTAGTGCACGACACATTATCCACTGACACCATGTCTCAGGCCAGAAAATTTACACTACATTTGCTAAGAGCTGCAAGAATGCACAACAGAGTCTGAGAAGGATTTCGTACAGCCTCACTTTAGTCACTTTAAATCAAAAGCCATAAATAATTTTAAATATAGTTTTGCGAGTGTACATAAATAACGAAGAAAGGAAAATAAATAAAGCACACTTGACATGAAAATGAAATTAAACCAGAGTCTCATTGAATTCAATAGCAGCAATCTAATACTTACTCAGTTTTATATGCTTTCGAAATGAAAACGGCCAATAAAGATAGTTAATTGAACCTCCCTATCTGACCTTTATCTATGTGGTTTTATTACCTTTGTTATGCAGGGTAAAAAAGACTAATGCCCTTATTCCTGGTGCTTTCAGCTTCCCGTATCTTTTTTGGACAGCTATCTGTAATCCTTTTAGTTTGACAAATCACCACATTATTTTGGATATTTACATTTCAAATCAGTTCAATGTTTACATGCTTCTGCTTGCCTCCTATTAAATTGTTCCACGGGGAATAATCTCAAAATGTTAATTTACATCCCTCAAATTGATGAAACAGTGGGACAGGAGCCATCAGAATGAATGAAGACACTACACTCAATTCTCTTTATTGGCACCTGAAATCTTTTGAAGAGTAGCCTCCAAGACCTCTTTTCTGTTTAAGTGCCAGCTGAAAAGCATCTGGCTGCTTATCCTTCGCTAGAAAATGACAGCAAGAAGCTGAAGCCACACACAGCTGGCATATTAAATCAATTCAGTACCTGCATAAATATTCTTTACTAGCTAAATGTGTCTCTCACCAAAGCCAATGCAACTCTCACCCCCATGTTTTCATAAGAAGTTAAACATTTGTAAATTATAAATGTCCTTAATTTAAATATCTGAGAATCATCCAAATACATGTAAGCAACATGAAAATTGGTATCACTTAGAGGAATCTCTTCCTCTCAAAGCAACCAATTTTCTTTTTTTTTTTTTTTTTCATTTGAGAGAAATTAATTCAAGCCATTAAGGAAAATACACTTCTTGCCTTCCTTGAAAAGGAATAAGAAAAACCTATTTCCGGTAAAACGCTGTCACGGGTTAGGACTGGGCTAACAACTAGATGACTGACAGATGCTCTCTATTAATGACACTCACTTCCCAGAAGAGGAAGAGAAAGGGAATAAGGGAGAGAGATTTATGGGCTGGAAAGAAAGATAGAACAGCTTTACTTGAAAAATAATGATACAATGAAATATATACAAAACCAGTACTGAACCCAACCTCCACCTTCCCCATGGCACTTACATCACCGCTGATGTTGTGGAACAGACACTGGGGAAGTCCCAGACTGAACTCAGTGGATTCAGGAGCTGGATTCTGGAACTGGATTCAGAAACTCATGGATTGGAATCGAAGGCAGAAGGGACAGAGTCCTCGTTGGATGCCAGCCATTGAAGAAGAGGCTTGACCCTTGTGACCCATCAGCTTTATACCAAATAGGACAAACATGGAACAGGATACCTCACTGGTCAGTTCAGGGTCACCTGTCCTGTCTGCTCCTCCCCGTAGGTGCAGCCTCTTGCTTTACAACACCCCAACACATACAAAATTTAACAGTGACCTTGGTCTGCACAGGAGCAAGTGTAAGCAAGAGCCTTTCTGCACACCCCAACCCTTGGTAGTAACAAAAACCACCAACCATTATCACTGCTGGAAGCAGACACTGTCTGCAAAAATACATCATTAACTTCAGACAGTGCAGTTAGTTAGAAGAATTGAGCTGAGAAGTAAAATCACTAAACAGAAGTAGTTCTATTCTAACTCAAACCAGGACAGATGCTAAAGCTGCTTTCTTATCCTAGAGCTCATCCTGAGAGTAATTAATATCTTCTACTGACTTCAAAGAAAATTGAAGTTGCACGTCCCTAGTGTTCAAAGCAATCTTGCTATGTTTGACCCAAAATCCTTCATAGAATCTCTCCCTTGATTTCAAACTGAATGCTTCCCATCAGTTTACCATGAGAAAGAAAAGTTAATCACAGAGAACTTGCAGGATTTCAAAACCTTACCCTAGGTTACTAGGGTAAGGTGATTAAAAATAGGATGCTCCTATTTATAACATAAGACACCACACTAAGAAAGTATGCAAAATATCTACAGAAAGGATCAAAAAGAAAAGTGAATATAAGCATTCTGGATCACAGAGAACACGTGGATATGTGATGTGTCTGTCACTTTGCGTTGGTGCCTACAGGACTGTCTCTACCATTTTGTTCAATGCCTTTCGAATATTTTGAAGTCTCTCGCATGGTTCTAGTTTACATATAGATATATTGTGTGAAAAACACACAGAGAACAATGTAATCTGGTCGTATGAACCTCTACAATGAGGTACAAAACAAAGACAAGCTGGTGCAAAATATTTTCAGAATAAGAAACTTGAATATGAAAGACTTGCTTTGCACAAAATAAAAAAAAAATCAAGGTGGCAAACAAATCTTCATGTTGGTGGTGTGGATTTTAAAGAAGTTTTATCAATTAGCTGGTAGAATATATCTTGACAGAGAGCCTGTAACTGGCATCTTCACTCATCTGACAAAATGCTGTATCACCGGATTGCCCTCTGAGGAATTATGGCAATGCTGCCATTATTTCAAAAGCTCTAACAGGATGGTCATCTTGCTATGACATTTTATCTGTCTGTTACACAGCTGACAAGAACTCCACAGAGGTTGCAAAAACAGGGCCATCTGCCCCAGTTACAATTTCCCTTGCTGCTACCATCACATGAAGCAATCTAAACCTAAAGCAACCGCAAACTCCACAATCAAGCCATACTCACTCCACGTACTGGCAAACTTTCTAGAGGAACACCAGCACCCAGCATCATATAGGTACAAATCAGAGCCAGACTGAAATATAAGATGTGTTGCTCAACCACAATGTGCAGGAGCCTTTGACGTGGCAGCTGTGCTAACATTATTACCTATTTATTTTTGAAGCTGTGTTACACTACAAAATCCTGTTGTGTGATCAGCTTCAAGCTGATGTGTAATCTTTGCTGTGCATTGCTACTGCTGTCACTTTGAAGAAAGCGACTGTTACCGTGGCAGGATTTTACTGGAGCCTGAAGAGATCACAGAATAAAAGGATGAAAGGAACTAAAATAAAAGGGTGAAATGCATGGAAATCCAGTGTTTTCTTAAGCTTGATAAAGATCTGCTTAGTTAGTGAAACAGTTGCTATACTCTTGATTATTAGTGAAACAGTTGGTATACTCCTCAGAGTAAATTATGGAGAAGTTTAGGTTAAAAACAGGATACTATGCTTTTCAGGAACAGAGTTAATCCCCCACTCCAAGCTGTAGAGGTAGTAAGAACATCAGTCCTGTCTTAATTTTCAATGGAGAAAGAGAGAATTAATTCAGCAGCCAATTACTGCTCTTTATTTTTACTATTAGCTTAGTGCTTTGGAGAAGGACCTGGATTGTATCAGGTATGCTACATGCAGAAAATATTTCATGCCCCAGAGGCCTTATAATTTTGATATAAAACAAGAGACAGTAAGCAGACACAGAAAAAGGGAGGTGGGGGAGTGCAACATAAATGAGATAGTGGTAGTTTTCTGTGACAGGCATTAATAACAATACACCAATAACCTAACCACAGATAATTACTGTCATCATAGTTTTGAAGAGTAATTGAGAGAAGACAATGAGGTACAAAATGTTCTTCATTAAAAATCCACAGAACTAATCACAATATGGAAGAAGACATTAAGAAACTTTGAAAAAAGTAACGAGCAATCAAATCTTCATGGGCTGAGCAAAGGTAGGAGTCAAAACTCTTTACAGCTAATGAGAAATGGAGCACTAAGTCAGAAAGGAGTAAAAGGCCTTGGAAATGAAAACAAGGTTTGGTTTGAGGTGTCAAGAAAGGAACATCAAGTGAACAGAATAAGAGAGGGTAGCGTCAAGTGGGACAGAGAAAAATATTCTTTCAATTTTTCTGGGATAATACAAAAGGGACAAAACCTAACCCATGAATGTCAGAAAAAAGACTATCAGAGTTAACTGTACCATAAAATAATGATGGCTTGGACAACCATTTCAGCTAAGTGGTTGAAATAAGAGACCATATAAAAGTTGCCATGCAGAACAAGTCCACACCATTTAGCTAATCACCTGCATGCAAAGCCCAAGAGTCCTACCTGAAGGACCATCAACTTTCTGGCTTGAATAACAGGAAAGACATCCCATAGGGCTGAAAAAGAAAGCGGACTACTGATGAACAGTTGTGCAGAAAGACTGATATAATCACCTCTACTGACTGATAGTAATAACGATTAGTGATTAATACAGTCTTCTTAGACATCTTCAGAATGAGCTTAAACTGGTGGAACTAGAGCAACAGGAAAACTTCAAAGGATAGATGCAGGAAAAGACTGTCTAGAGGGGCAATGTAGTATTGCAAACAAAGACAATGCCAGTCAAATGTCTGAGTATTATTTAGCACACGAAGCTCTGGAAACATAAAATATATTACAAGTCTACACATGGCAAATTAGCAGCACATTTGTCTATCAGTATCTAAATGAAAAAAATCCAAAAAACAGATAACACGCAAACATATTTAACTCTTTCAACTCAGTATACTGATCTAAAACTTTGGTTGAGAATAGGAATCCAAAAATCTACTGCTCTGGATCAGTAATTTGAGGCAAAAAGAAAAATTCAAATTTGGACAAAGAACATCACATAGTTTCTACCTTTTGTTTCAAAGAGATCTGGTACAAGTAATGCAAGTAATGCACTGCATTTACAAAAACAACCCAAATTAATTAAAAAAACAGAAAGTATCCTGCCACCATTATACATTTCTACTAACAAGCACTGGAAATCGAAGAGCAACAACTGTAACAAAAACTAGAGATGATGGACACAGAGCAAGAAGGGGCAATTCTTCTGATGTTCTGGTGAATACGGAGAGGGATTCAGGAAATAAGCTTTTGAGTATGTTCATATTGTGAAACCAAGAAAATACACCTTGAATCATCTTTCTGGAGAATAACTTAACATTACAGAAAGACTTCCGTCTGCAAAAAAATGAGATAACAGGAGTGCTCATTTCTGAGGGAAGTGTTCCTTTACAAGAAACTCAGTATTTAAATCAAACAAATGTTTACCTTGGAACCAACTTGCAGCCCAGAATATTTATTTAATAGAAGAACAATCATTTAATAGAAGAACAGCTCAAACACGGTATCATTTCTTTCTTAGTAGAAAACAGTTTTTAAAATATACCAGTTAGCTCTAGCAAATGACAACGGATATCTTGCAAAATGATGAAAGGGACTTATGGTTGAAGAGAGAGTTTGTTTCTGCAGGCAGAAGTCCTGCGTTAACCTGAACCACTGCAAGTGCTGCACACCAAAGGTATCTGAGCACACAGCTTCTGGGAAGTGCTCAAGTATGAATCTGGCAGTATTGCTGACAGATACATCCAGACTCACACATAATTTCAAGGATCAAGTGTAAATGGCACTTTTATGGCTGAAAAGTAAGGAAGAGGACAGCTGTGGGAGAAATTGCCAGGGAGGAAATGGGAGACAAAGATAGCAACAATATAGTGTAACATTTATAGTAAAAAATATTTTTAGAACTTTCTAATAATTTAGAGTTTGGAAGAAATTTCTTGATGTAAATACAGAAATATTATGGCAGCTTGCAAGAGTTAGCTAAAAATGAGATACCAAGGTAAAAACTGATGAAAAAAGTGGATGATGTATGTCCCCGGAGAAAAAGAAAAAAACAACAACACAACGGCATAAAAATCAAAGCAAAAATAAATGTTGCTAAGGAAAAAAATGGAACCAAGCTGCTAAGCAAGGACTTAGGGAAGCCATTAAAGAACAGGAGTGGAAATTCAGTGTCAGACAACGCTGATATATTGCTGACACCCTGAATGATTTTTTTTGTCTCACAATCCACAAGAGAAGCTGAAGGTCACAGAAGAATGTGTGGAATAAATTTTTCCAGTAAGAAAGTGAAACATGAACACGTCTTAATATCACTTCAAGGTTAACAATTAGGAACTCAGCATAATTAGAACCTGACAAAGTCATAGGTACAAATGAGTGATATCCCACAGAAAGAAAACTGAATTGAAAAGAAAAGCTGACAGTTCTGAATAGGAGAGGATTACAGTCGCGTTAATAACATGTAAAGACTTCTTTCCCTCAAATTAAAAATGGTTGTGGCTCTAATTCTGAAGCAGTTTTCTGGTGGGAAGACAAGAACTGGAAACTGACTAAAGGTATATAACAGAACAAACAAGATTTGATAAAACCTTGATTTATATAGAAAAATATAAGAGAAAAAAATGAAAGGAGAAAAATTTAAAAGATAAATCATCATCACCTGGAACTGGGAACTCAAAGACCTGCACATCTGTGCACACACAAAGTGAAAAGTCGCAGAGACTGGCAGAGAAGGACAGGAGTAGCCATTCCAGCACCCATAAGAAACATGTTACCAGAGGAACGGTGCTTCGAGCATCACAGGGAGGCATCAGCAAAAACCAGAGTAAACAGAGGTAGCACAAAAATCACTCAACTTGAGATGCAGTTAAATTCTTCACTGATTTTGCTTCTGTGCAACTTCAGGTTAGGGAGGGAAAAGGCATTTTATTTCAACAAGTCTCTAAGGCAGGGTGTGAGAAAACAAACAAGCAAAAAAAAGCAGCAAAGAGGTTCTGTGCTCTGAGAATTCAATACTTGTTTTGATATAGGAGTGGAGCTTTTAACAGTTTGACATCAGACCAGTGAGAGTCATCGATGTAAACGAGGCAAAGGGAAATGATCAATGCTTAGCAGCTTGGAAGCTCTAAAGGCTTGAAATACAGATTGAAAAAGTGAGGGAGAAAATTAATTTGAAATATAAACATTTACTTACAAAAGCTACCAGCAAATTCAGATCCTCAAACAAGGAAGATAGATTTCAAGATGAATCAGACATTGGAGGATAAAGAATCACCAATTTTTCTTTTTTTTTTTTTTTTTAATTATAAATTTTCAAAGTTTAACATTCAGATATCAAAACAGTTTCTCCTCAGCAGCTGCTACTTCAGCAGTCACTTTTTCCTATGCTTCTAGCAGAAGAGCCCCAGAAGATGCGTTTTTAAGGGAAAAATAGATTTCAGTACTATTGGCAGAAAGCACAGATAAACATCAACAGCTAATACTGCATCCAGCACTTAAATAGGTCATACGTGTGTGCACGTGGCAGTGACTCTACTGTTGAAGCTGGTTTGAAACTTGCACACAGAGGACTAAAATTTGGATCTGTTATTCTTAAAAAAAACAAACAAAAAAAACCTCCAAAACCCCTTGATGTGGTTTCTAATCAAAATACCTGTAAAGTATTGCAAAAGGACATCTCAAAATGCTTTGTCTTGGAATTCTGCCTCATCTCCCTGACATTTGGGCAGCAGCTTTAGGAATTATCCAAATACTGCCTTCACACACAGTGGGAAGATTCCCACTTCTAGGGAGCTCTCATGAATTCAACATTCACAGCACAACAAAAAAAAAACCAAAAAACCAAACTCAGCATAATCAGAGTTGTGGTTCATTTAAATAAAAGGAGATACTTAAACTCTTCAGGAATTTAAGACTTCCCAGGTACCTTCCTTCCCTCTTTCTCTCTTACCCTCCTTCCCCTTCCACTACACTGAGTGTAGAGACCCCAGTGAATCAATGAACAGAATGGGAAAAGGGATAAGCAGAGAAGTAGGATGAAATAGGAGGAACAAGTGAAGCTGAGGGGAGAAACGCAAAATGTCAGCAGCAAAGTTGGCAGATGCTTGAGAGGAAGAAAGACTGAGCAGAAGTCTTGATGTTTGCACTCAATAGCCACCTCAGATGGAAAATTATTTCCTTTTATGTGCTGATTTTATGTATCTTGTCATTCTTAATTTCTCAAGTGTTTTAGTCACACTGTACACAGCAAATATTTTTAGCAAGAACTGTGCAGCTCCAAGCTTCAAGAAATATATATATTGTTACTTTTACCAATATCTTATAAGGTTTGTCTCTTTTAAAGAGGAACTATATTGCCTACCATAAATTATGTCACTTAATTATCAGTTGAATCCACCATTTTTCTGGAAAGCAGATTCATGCAAAAGCCTGAAAGGAACAACCAATCTTATAGGCATTTGTTTGGGGTTTTGTTTTTTTTATATTGATCTACATCTTCTGGTCCTGCACAATTTCCCTGGTAACAACAACATTAACTACAGATCTTTTCAGCCAGCTACAACTCCATTGAATTTTTCTTTATTTATCTCAAATGTGAGTGGCCACGCTGACTTTCATCTCATGTAAGCAACTGCTGTGAGGAGCACCTGCAATATTCTTCTCAGAGCTGTTACGTGCCTGTTGATCACTTGTGTTGCAACCCTCATTAGACAGGCAGTGTGAACTCAGACCAAGGAGAACTCTCCTTTGTGTCCATGGTACACAACTTTAGGACCCCACATGTCCATTCCACCACAGGACAGCACTGCAAAGACTACCAACAATGGTTCATCTTTGGGTATTGTCCCACAGCACTACATTTGCAGAACATGAAGAGATCTGCACAAGCAACGCCCATTCATGCTCTTCTGTATCTGGGTCAATGCTGTGCCAAGGACCTCCTGATTTTCTCAGATGACAGTGGAGCTAAGAGCCCATGCACAGTGCTGGTATGTTATTTCTAAAAGCCCCAAAACACCTGTGTGAGAAAAAAAAAAGATAAATCTGTATTTTCACACACACATGTATATATTTGTTCACTCATATTTTATACACATGCAAAGATGTATGTGTTTTTATATGTATGAACATATATGTCCATAGCTGTATAAACATGAATGTGTGTGGGTATATAAACACACATGCACATGACGTGTAGTAAAAAAAAAAATCAGTTTAGGAAAATTTCTGTGTGTACCTTGCATCGTCATCCAAAATGTAGCCCCTGCAAAATACTACTCATTTCACAATAAATATATGAACATTAAATATAGCTGGTTTAGAGAAGACAAGAGCTCCTACCTGCTTTGCCCCTGTCACAGTGCCAGGTGCCATGGTAACTACAGAAACAAGTGCGGTGGCATCGTGGGTTTCCAAACCCAGCTCGATGATTTGCTGCAGGATGTTTACGGCTGTTGGATCAAGTCTTTCACCTTATCAGAAAGACAGCAGCCATAAGATCATTACAGTAAAACAGCTCTAAGGGTAAGTGAATATAAGTGCCACAGGCACTCTTTCCCCTCCTGCGCTAACCCCGACTCACAGAGCTGGTTATAAATTTCAAACAACTCAATAACATGACACTTTAGTAATAGATCTATGGCAGGAAAATATTCACAATTGCTGGAGGAACGCACGAAGCAGCAAGTGAAGCCCCAGTGATCATTTTTATGCCTCTCTGAAAGAGATCTAAAAGAATACATTGAATAAACAATAGGTACAACTTGTAGCAGGACCTGTAAACTAGGATGCGGCAAGACTTTACAAATCCAAACGTGTATTTGCCAGACATTTGGCTTAAACAGAACCCAGGCTCTATACCTATAACCACACAGCTATTTGCTGTATTACAAACCAGTGTTTACCATCTGTCTGGCCATTTGCAACATCCCTCAACCTAGAAGTAGTACTGTTAACTGCTAATGTACTGAAGGAATAGTTAATTCCTTAAGAGAGCTCATGCTTATCATTTTATAATCATGGGATCCGAAAAGGTTTGCCCTCTTTTTTTTTTCCCCCCAAAAATCCTCTTGCAATGTGTAGCCCTGCCAAAAGAAAGGCAAGTTTACAAGGAAAACAACAACCCTGACATAGTTGTACTCTCACTTTCCTCAAAGTGTGAAAAGGAAAGATCTGAATGCTGGACAATGTTTTATGCTATGTGGGAATACACATCCACATGCCCAGTGTCAGCCCGAGAGATTTGCCAGAAAGGGAAGAAAACTGCCAAGGTCACGTTAAAGGTGCCTTATATGTGCTGCAGTCACTGTTGGAAGTAGGAAAGTAAGAAAATAGGATAAAGCTCATCTCTTAAACCCCAAACCCTTTCAAACTGGGGTTGATACTATGATGGGGATGTAGGCCTGATCATTTAATTTCAAATAGAAAGTAGTTACATTTCATTATCTACATAAGAAACAAGTTTATCCGAGTACTGAAAGATGTTTGCTTGCTTTATTTTTATTCCTATGTAACTGCCTTTAGACGAGGTAATACTGTTTTTCATACCTAGAGGAAGTATGCTGGAAGAATATCTGAAGTTGGATGCACTGAAAAGCAAATCATTCTATTCTGAAAACTACAGCCTCGTGCTTAACATTCATATTTATTTTAATTTAAATACATCAAAACTTAAGAAGAGTTCTCAAGAGGTTTTTACTCATTCAGAATTCCCAGTCATTAAAATAAAAACAATATATAGAAAATGTCATTAATGTAATTTAATTGCATTTAATGAAAATGCAATTCCATTAAAAAGGAAAATTCAATTAAAAGGAAATCCCATTAAAAGTGAGTTTTTGAAATGTATCTGTATTATGAACTACAAAGACCACAATGGTAAACAATTCCAAAATGCTATCGTCTGAGAACCAATGCATTTATTTTTATATATATAAAACCAAACCAGAGGAACACCTGCCCTAGTCTCTGATGCTTTAACACTCTCAGAAACCTGGACATTTTTCTTTTATTTTCTCCTCTGTCTCCTCCTTTTCTCCTTTCCCCTCCTTTTCCCCCTCCTTTCTCCTTCTCAATCTGATACAGAATACTTTACTTAGTTTTGTGTGCTGTCAGAATTAAGTTTGTTAGAACTGTTTTGGGAATATGGTAAATGAGCTATTCCACCACATCACTTCTGCAGTCTGGCCAAGTTAAGCAGGGAAGAAAAATAATAGCTAGAGAATTGCCATTAGATACACACCATATACTCTGCCAAGATAGGTGATTTCACAATGTATTTAATAACAGAGGCAGGAAATTCTACACACCTAATAACAAAGTGCAAAACAGAGCATAAGTATTAATGACTTAACAATACAGAAATTCATAAAGAATGGTTATTTCACATTTTTCTTTGAGGATAATTAATAAAACTCCTCAGAAATAAGCTCTGGTTGACAAATTTCATAATTTTCAGTAGTTTCGCAGGAGATCATATATAGCCCAGTATACTCCAATGAATTCAATATGTACAAAGAAAGATATATTTTGTGTTCCAACCTAAAAAAGGTAACTTACCATACTCAGAAATATATCTAAGGTTCTGCAATGCAGCTACAGAAGCTTGAGTACCTTGAACATCCTCTCCAGCCTCTGTGATATGGAGATACCCAGTGGATGCTTCTTCAGAAACTTCAGCAGTTAACTGGAAGACAAAACCCAGCTGAGGCGTGAATAATCTCACTCTCATTTTAGCAACTTAGAGAACAATGGAAGTTCCTAGTTTAAAGGAATGGGTTTTAGACAACAAATATTCTAAGAGTTATAGAAACACTGAGTGAAACAGAATTCAGGAAGAATATTACATTGGAGTCGGGATATCGTCCCATAGTCATCTTCTAGATTCTACTTCAGAAGATGTTTTAAGCATGCTGAAGTATCTTGATTTCATTTTTGTTGCACAGTTATTTTAGAACTAACAACAGACTTTTATTGTATCTGGGTCTAGTAAAGACCTCTTGGGTAAATTAGTTTTTTATGTATGTCCTTGCAGATCTGGTAAAATGCCTCTGAAGTTTGAAAATGACACCTTGTTTTAGAAAAATTACCCTTGCCATAACTATGGTTTTTTTTCAAGACAAGCTGTCAATATATATTCCTGCTCTGATGGGACTTTATAGCTCTTTCAGCAGGAGAGACACGTTTGCATCCTGGATGTCCTCTTATTTTTTCGGGTTTGGGCATATGGTGGGAGACTGTACACAGAACCGTTTGTGAAATGCATGTAGATACCAGAATTTGAAGGACTGTATTTTAAAATGCTTGCCCTTGTCCATATAGAACCTACTCCAATTTTTTTTTTCAATGTATTTCAACATATTGCCCTCTTCAAAGACCTACTTGGAGGAAATTTCTTTCAACTCTGATGGTGTCTGTGACTTATGTTGTTTTAGGCTCACCAAAACCAAAGCTTAGCACATGTTTTAAGTAAACCTGAACTAACACTCTTGCCCTGTAAATACTCTTTTATTTCAAACCATAGACTACCTTAGAGACTGTTTTTAATGCCTACCCCATTACATATCATTGCATCTTCAAACAGAAATTGTATGATATGTATTATGTAAATTATGATTTATGCATAGACCAAAAATCTACAAGGCTGGGGTCTCTGACAAGGTTCAGCTTTAAATATTGGTTCCAAGCTGTCTTGCAATGCCCTGGTGTGTCAGCCTCCAGGACACAATGCAAAACCACAGTGCACTGTATCCTTCCAGCAAGTGCTGGGATTTCTTCTGCATGCTTATAAACAACGCTGAGATCTTAAATATTTAATATATGTAGTACTGCCATATTCTTTTTTTTTTTTTATGTATCTTTCCTAAGACACCTTTCCTATTTTTCCTGTTTAAATGTATCTTTCCTGAGATATCTTTCCTATCTTTCCTGTTCTATTTTTCTCAAGCAGGAAACAAACATGCTTCTTTTTTGTTAAGTTTTTTTGGCATGTTATCAAAGCAAACTCGAAAGAGTTAACAATGTAATGTCATCTTCACCCAACTATCTTTGCTTTTGAGGGTTTCTATTGCTTATGTTAACACACAAAACTGTAAACCTGAGTTCTCTGTCTATATACAAAATGATGCATAGCATGAATTTAGCACAATGTTTACTGAGTACACAGGATTACAGGTAAAAAACTGAGCATGACGAAATCATAAGCATCCAATTTTCTACACTAGATTAAACAGCTTTTACTTGTTTTGCTTGTGGAAGTCATTTGGTCAAATGTCAAATCTCAGCTGCTTGTAATTATGCAAATAAGTATATCTCCCCACACACACACTTTTGACTACAGCAGAACAAAAATAATCTGCATGTGATAAATTCTTGCATTAGGTGACCAGAACTCACTCTAACAAATCTAATGGCCAGGGAAGTGCGTTATGGCACTTCAGGAACCATGCCACCAGATGGCTGGCTCCACATTATCATGACATCAAATGATGATTCTTGCCCATCACGTTCAAATTCTTCAAATAAACTGTCATAAGCTGCTTACAAGCCAAGCCCTCCTTGCACATAGTCTTTTATGACTAACTAAGGTGATTAGAAAAAGCATTCCGTTTTACAGTAATGGAAACCTACCATATGGTATTCTATGAGGTGAAAAGAAATAAATTTTTTATTTTGATGAAACAGAACATTACTCCTAGGTGCTAGGGTCTTTCACTGATACTTACTATTCCTATACAATTTCCTTTCTTTGCTCTCAATCAACTGTAAGTCTTCACCAAACTCCACTATTAAGCAGAAGCTCAATACTCCATCTCTAGACAAAACTGAAACAATCTCCCTATTAAGGGAAACTCAAAAGCTCACAAAAGTAAATTACCTTTTTTCAGATTAGGACATAAATATTATCAATTACAGAAAACAAAATTAAATATTCATTTCACACCAAGCTATAGTATTAGGAAAAACCTCCTGTTGTGAAAGAGAGGACATTTTTCCACACTACTTTGATATTAGAACTATTACAACAATGCATCAGATAAATTAAAGCTGAAACTTTTGTCGTTACGACTTTAATTGAAGAACAAATAATGGAAGTATAGAATTAAACTGGTAATATAAAACTCCATGACAGTGACTTGATATAAAAGCTCAGGAAAGCTAATTTCTAGACGAGTCTTTAAAGTAATAGGCAACATGCAGAGAAAGTCAACAAATTTGCACTTTATCAAGTTTCAATACCAAAGCTGATGTTTGCAACAAAAATAACACACACAAATATTATACAGTTCCACAATTTTTTCCCCATCATGGCATTGGCATGTGCTTTCCAATTTATTTATTGGCCTAAAATGTCCATTAGACAACTATTATTTTCTGTTAAAAAGAAGCATATGATGACAGTGGTGTAACAGAACATTGAGGCCACAACTGGATCACCCCGTCTGTGATGCATAAATGGCTGCACAGACACAAAGAGAAAATCTGTCCCCCAGAGAGTGCAGAAATAAAAGAAAAAAAAGGATGGTGCAAAGTATCAGTGAAGAGAAAAGCAACAATTTCAGGAAAAAATTTATGCAATTTGCCCAGCACAAAGCAAGTGAAACTACAAAAGGAAGCTATCAAATGAGCAAGTAGGCAGGGTCTCACAAAACAACTAGTGGGTAATGCATATATAATATTCTTGTCCCCTATGCAGAATACATCAACTTCTTGTAGTATTTGTTTTCCTTCATTACTTTAAAATGATAAATTAAACGTCACATCATAGAGTTCTATTTAAACAAACAAACAAAAAGACCCCCGGAACCCCTCAAGCAGTCTCTGAGCCTGGCTGACCATCATTTCTAATATAATCCCAGAAATTAAATACTGCTCTCTGTCCCTGGCAACACAGTTGCTCAAATGAACATGTTCCCTCCCTCTTCTATTCTATGAATCATTCATTTATTTATAAAGTCATTCTAGAAATCTTAAGTAGAGTCCAGCAGTCTTCATTCATATAAATATTTCCAATTAGGATTATTTGCAATGTCTGCAATGCAGTCAAAAATCAGCTGAGAGTAGGGAAGAAAAGATGAGCAAGTATGAAGCAATTCATTCTGGGCTCAGTGGGTAACTCAGAGCAAGCAGAATGCAACATGAATAGGTATAGACAACTTTTATTAGATGTTAATCTTTGTTATTTTCCCTTCTCACCTTTTTTTCCCCAAACCCTTTTGCTTGCTGCTTCTTCTGCCTTTTCCTTTTCATTTATAGTCATTTAATTCCAAAGGACTTCTTTAATATCAGGACTGAAGGGTCTTCTTCCCTTATACGAATACATGAATAATTTTCCAAAATTGCTTTCCAGATCTATGCATATGGTAAATTGAAAATGTATAGAGGGTAGTCAGACAGCAATTTGCAACTACTGGCCCAAGCATCTCAGAACACATACATTGTTATACTGCTTAATATACCCACGTGCGGTGTGACCCAGATACAGATGATCTTCTGATTCCAAAATCAGGAAAAATTTTATTAACTTCAATAGGACTCATGTTTATCAACCCCAAATGTAAATCCTAATTAACTGAAGTCTCCCACGAAGAACTTTTCTTGTGTGTGTGTGTCATCTCTATTCTTCAGAATGGAGAAAAAGACCAGAAACTTCAGACCAGAAATTCTGAAGATCCCAAAAGATAATATAAAAAGGTGGGTAGCTTCACTAAACAAATAGGAAAACACTACCTAAAGTTAGCACAAACAATGTAAGAAATTAAACTCTCATTAAAATATTTTCAACGCAATGTAATATTTAATTTGCCTTTCTCCTTCCCCACTTCTCCCCACCCCAGGCACTAGAACTGAAGGAGCTTTATACCCAAAAAGGCATCTGACACACACTCAACTGTTTGCTTTGGTTCACCTGCCCAGTGTGCAATAGAAAAAACTACTTAGGAGAGTGTAACATACATGAAGTGCAGCATATATAGTAAATTTGGGTTTAATCTGGAGATATAGTCCAATGAAAAAGAAAAGCATAAGTGTGCTTAAGACAACACATAACAATGGCTCCAAGTGGAAGGGGAGAGGGAGATGAAACCATCAAGGTGAACATCATACTCCTGCCAGCAAAGAACTTCAGATGATGACAACTTATTGAAACCCCCTTCCCAATGCCAACACCAGAGGGAAACCACCCATCTTAGAAAAACAGTGGAAGAGTGACCATAGCACCAGGTAAAGGAGTAAAAATTAAGAAGCATGTGTTACCATTTAAATTGTATTAATAATACTATTGAGATTTTTCCTGTATGTATTTTTATTATATTTTATTGGTTTTGTTTTGGGTTTTTTTTTGCCTTTCACTGGCACTTGCATTCATCTGATGATTTGGTGAACTAAGTTTTGGGAACTAAACTAATTAATTTTTAAGAACATACATCTCCCTTCAGCTGATAGGTAGAGACATTTCTAAAAATAAAAATAACAAATGTTAGGAAAACAAGTGTTTGTACCTAAAGTTAGCCTTTGAGAATAACCTTCTGACTGAGGTATGCCACAGTTATGGGAAGCATAACACAACCACTAGGGTCCTGGAAAAGAATGCAGACATTGACCAAAGTCAATGAGGAAAAGTCAAGCACCTCAGAACACAATGCAAACTGTTTCATGCACAGCAACCAGGCCCACCTAAAGCTAGTCAGCAGAAATGGCTGGTACAGGAACATTTATTAAGAAGCTGAATTTAAAGCAGAGAAATGTCTGTAGTCAGGGTCCATTGACCTGAACGTTGCCTTAAGCTTGTTGCTAATGCTCTTCCTTAAGGCTACAAACAGCAAAAATAAGGAAGAAAAGTGATGTTCAGATTCCTTTAACCTTACAATTCAGAGGGCACTGTAAAATCCAGCTATTCCATTTTTCAGAGAGGGGCAATTCTCCTTTTCTATTGCTGAAACGGTCTTGATTTCAAGAAAATAATCCAGACAGATTGCTGTGTTCTTACACCTTTCTCTACATATTTGCACGTCCTGTATGTTATCTGCCATGAGACAGCAAGATTGCAAATTTGTGGAGTTTAGAACTATGATGGATTAAATTATCACTAGGTGACAGAACTACTGACATTCCTCTGAGTTTGATATATGCATGCAAACAACTAGCCCAGAAGGGGGCAATGCTTTACTAGCAGTTTTTGAACTCCTGTGGACAAATACTCATGGCTGACCTATAGCCACACCTATACGCAGGCTGACAGAGGACTGAAAAGAGGTGTTGAGTCAACAGTTCTAAAGCCAAGCCTAAGGTCAGAACAGCTATATTTCCAGAGGTGCATTATGAATACATTCACCCTGTTAGCCATTTAAAAACAAAACAAA
>WTSP01027985.1:0-42677 GCA_025331215.1 Actenoides lindsayi | reverse complement strand
GCTCTAGTGGGAGGTGTCCCTGCCATTGGCAGGGGGGTTGGAACTAGATGATCTTTAAGGTCCCTTCCAACCCTGACGATTCTATGATTCTATTTAAATAGCCCCAAAACAAAGGGCTCCATTTTCCATTACACTCAACTCATTATCAGACAGACAGCAGCCCACACTTGGCTGTACTCTAATGGAATACTAGCAGTTGTTCTCATCTGGGAACAGAAGCAGGAGCTCTGAATTGCAAGGGCAATTTGCTCAACTCCAATCCAGCTCTGTACTAGCCTTGCTGAACCTGAACAAGCTGGGACAAGAACAGAACCAGCAAAATTACTGATAGAGAGTACTAGATCCGCCCAATTTGAGAGCAACTGGACACTCCCTTTTCCCTGCAGTGCAGAGTGGTTTCGGCAGCCCTGCGATTGCAGTGACTGCTGTCAGAGAGAGAGGCAGCAGCCAGATCCTAGCACCAGCCACCTTCCTTAAACACTTCTGGCTTCCTATTTTAAGGGGCTGGCTTGGGGTGAGAGTTTGAGTTTGTCATCTCATCTCTTGACTGCCTGAGTTGGAGGGAGGGGAGAAGCTTTTAACCCTGAGCATTTCTGTCCCTTTTCCTGAGTGGCTACTGGAGCAATTGGAGATTAAGGAGAGCACAGCTCCTTTTAAAGGAGACTGGTTACCCAGTTTTGGAGATGAGGTGCTACTCCTTCCCTCAAAGGAGTTCTCTACCCATTCAGTCTTTCTCTCCCTGTCTTTGGTCTGAAGTGGTCTTCTTCAGAGGTGCCTCATCTTCTGAACGGGACTGCCAATCCCAATAATAAAAGGAAAAATGTTTGAATTATGTTTAATAGGTCTTGGCATCTTTGTATTTGTTTTGTGGTTTCTGAGATCTGGCATTCACTTGGAGGAAAATTTGGGGACTATAATTCATTCCTCCTTTGTCTTAAAAGTAATAATAATAATAAAAAATCCACAGTTGATGTTTTTGCTCAATTAAATAACAAACAAACAAAAACCCCACCTACCACTAAAATAAGTAATTTAACCATAGTGGCTATTCACCTAAGAAAGCTGGCAGTGACAGTCATGTAGCAACCCCCTGCAGTAAGTAGCCCCTCTAGTTTACCCCCATTGCTCAAGCAGCAGGCTTGTCTGAGTCCCATAGAACACGAGCAGCCCTGGACAGCTATTAGTTCTGAATTTTATACAAATAGCTCAGAAAAGTTTCTTCCTGCTTTTCTCAGTTCAGCCCATCAGTTAGTTCTCAGAAAGCCGCTTACATACTAGCAGCCCTGTCTTCAGGGGTGTAATTTCTATCTGTTAACAGAGTATGTAGTCTGTTATTTCTCTGACAAAAGAGCCCCCCCTTCTCTGACGTGACCTCCCCGTGTCAGAGCTGTTAATGCAAGTACTTTTCTGATTACAGTTCTTCTGCACTGGCTACGAGGGTTTTTCAAGTAGTATAAGCCCCATCCAGTAAGGAGAGGACAAAATGGGCCAAATTTCTCATAGCACATTTTGCTCTGAGGAGGGGGAATTGCTTAGTTCTCTGCAGCTGGGTCCAGCCAGACTTCTTTCTGGGACAGGTTCCCTGAGCAGACCCTCTGCTGAGGCCGGCAGCTGCTGCCTTTCTTGTTTCTTAGCGAGAGGATATTAAATGTTCTCCCTGCTGGTCCCTGAACAGAATCCATGCATAGCCAAACAGTAACTGAGGATGGTAGCTAAGGGGGTGAAAGGATGCTCTATTGATAAGGGTAATAGGCATCTGCAGGCCTCCAGGGAAACTTGCCAAAACCTTTTTCTAGTAACCGCGGGGATTATCTAGAAATCAATAACGAAGGCGGTAACCGGGGCGAGGAAAAATACGTCTTCGAGGGAAGCCAAATTCTCTAAGTGCTGTATGAGAGCAATCGTGGCAGGATTTAGTGTAATTGTAAAGCAAATGAGATTGAGGAAAATTGTTTTAAAAGGGACCCTTAGCTGGCAATAAGGACCATATGTTCTTTCTTACCTCTGCAGAAATATCCTACTTCTTTAGCATACTGACTTATGCGAGTAGCTGTCATAGTCTTGATTTTTAGCATCTACAAATATATTTGTAGTAAAAAGAAGAAATTGTTCTAAATGAGTGTGCCACATCAATCTTTGTGGTTTTAACCTTGTTCCACCTCTACCAGTCTGTAATGTGTGTCATTTTACTAAGCTGTAACATCCGGGAACATTGGGATGAATTTCCTGAACTCAGTGGAACTCGTATCCTTTTCTGCCAGAAGTGATTTTGGCTCATCATCTGTTGCTCCGTGTTCTTCCTAGCAGATGGTCTGTAGTAATGATGTAATCTCTTCTCATGGCACTTCAAAATGCTAGTTTGGTGTGTGTGTGTTTTAACAATTTATTGCTCCAGAAAAGTGGTAATTGCTGTTAATACTGAAATCTTGTCTGTGATGCTGTTTAAATCAGGAATATCAGCTGTTGAACAGATCTCTTTAATTATGTGATTTAACGCTGCCTATAAAATTGAATTTGGGTAGGACTACAGAAACACTGATTTCTATTTCATGTCTAGGGGCTGGATTTTTACTGAAGTTATTTCATTTCTCTAGGAAAACCGGCCTTTGAACTCCCCTGTGTTTAGATTCAATACAAGAAAAAATAACAAGTGACCTTTAAGGCATATTTGTAGCCTTTGAAATGTCTTTATTTCCATAGAGTAAATGGGAGTGTTGGCCCCATAGCAGCTATGTAAAGGCTCAGACTTAGTGTTTTGATGGTATGGAAGTTAAGTGCTTACATGCCGTTAAAAATCAGTCAATTCACTTAGAAGGGACAGGGAATTGTGTTGAGTTTTGGGGGTGTGTGTGTGTGTGTGGTTTTTATTTGTTTGTTTTGTTTTAGTTTTATTTCTGTCTTTGTTCTTAAATGGTTATGTGATATTAGGTAACTCTGTATCAAATCTAGAAAATTTAGCAACTAGAAGTTTGAAGACAAACTGCAGTCTTCTAGCAGTCTTCCCAGAACTGGGCCATTAGCACTCTTTCTTTTCTTGTTCTCTCCTCCCTCCACTATTTATTTGAAAGGTTATTAAATGAAATAAATTTCAACTTTTCCATGACCTAATGCTTTCCATTTAATCTCTTCCCTGGCTTGCCATGTCCTATCCTACAATAGTTTTCTTATCTCCTTTTTAACTGACTCCTCATATGAAGGTCTTTTCTGAAGTCCAGACTGGTAAGAAAAGTGATTCTTCTAAATATAGGTAATAAAGTAGATCTAATTTAAGACAAATACCTGGTTAGCAGAGAGCTCGTCTTTTAAAATCTGTGTTGCATTATATCTCATTTTTTATACTAAACTTTGTATCTTTGTTTTTGCATAGTACCTATCTTTAAACTTTGGATGTCATCAAGGCCAGGTTAGCAGATCCAAAGTTGACTCATGTTTTCCTTCACTTTTTAAATATATATGCAATATTTGCATCTCTTATACTACAATATTTCTCCCAAATGATTTTCACTGTTTACTGTAGATGGTCATGTGGGATTTCAAGGATTTATTTTAATTTTGAAACCTGTTTATTTTCATTGTTTGTTTGGTCTCTACCTAGCTGCATTCCCTCCACCCCAGTTTCAATTCTCTTTTAGTTCATCTATTAAGTGTGAAGAGCTTATTTCTTATCTTCTTTGTAGTGTGCTTTGTGAGATCTAATCCGTCTTTACTATTGCAAAGTCTTTTATTATCACTCCTCTTTATCACTGTAAAACGTAACCTAAACTTTATCATCAGTACACCTAATATTTATTATTTTCAATTATTTTATTATGGTCTGGACACTTTCTCACATTTTTTTTCTGGTTTTGTTAAGGATACAAGCTTGAGATAGTTAGGAGTTTTTATTCAAGGAAATTCAAAGTTTTCCACTGTACAAATTCTTTACTTTATAATATGACATGAGGTGCATTGATTTCCTCCTTGATTGTGGAACTTTATGTAATGTATCCTTCATTTTATCTATTCAGATTCCTTAATTTCATGTTTAAGGCCTAAATTGCACATAGGTCTTTGAAGCCAGACAGCTGGATAGAAAATTACTCACACAGTTTCACAAGCATGGAAGTGCAGCCCTTAGTGCTTGATACAGGACACTGTTGGCCTAAAGGACATATTTTATGAATATGTTAAAAGAAGCCTTAAAAATGTGTATTTATTTACTGAAAACCATATTGCCATAAGGAGACCTTCAGGTATGTTTAGAATCTGGACTTTGGCATTTCCCTAATAGCAGGAATTTTAATAAAACACTAAAGCATTGATTAAAGAGGTACTGTTGCTATTAAAAGGTGCTGTTCTTAATGGCTTTTCTTAATGCCCTGCCCTGTAGACTTCTTTCCCTGTTAGACAATAGTTGGTGGGGTTTTTTGTTAGTGTTTGGTTTTGTTGGTGTTGTTTGGTTGTTTTGTATTTCTTTTTCTTTCAAGAATTCAGAAGGGATGCTCATAGTGCAATAGTGCAGGGATTGTCAAGGATGTGCTGAAATGAGTAAAGTTGGACACACTCCTGCTTCTGGATGAACGGATGGAAGATTAGGAATGTTGGAGAGGTGTTTTCAGAAGCCTGCAGGTGATTTCAGACTACCAGCCTTCTAATTGCTTTAAAACATCTGCCCCTGACTTTTGTTCCCAGTTAAGCTATGGGTTTAGTGTGTAGATCATGAATCTATACACCACAGAAGCCATACAGCTTCCAAGTCTCTTTCCCTGTATAGAAAAAGAAAAAAAAAGTGGTTTTCTTTTCTGTTACTCTGTGGATGTTTCTTAGAGAAACAGGTTTGCCACCTAGGAGAATATCTGTAAAATTCAGTGTTTAGAGGTTTTGTTTTTAATAGTACTAGAGAGAGTAAACTGGAAAACAAACCCGAGTTAGTAGCCCACTTCAGAGATTCCCTCAGAAAGAGGCACAGCTGAAGCAGTTCAAGACTGACCAAACTGCAAAGAGAATAGAAGGATCCAGTGTAAATACAAGAAATTTGTTTTGCAGCTGAGAGAGAGAAGCCTTGCAGAAGAGAATTCTGGAACTGGAAACTGAACTGCAAAGATGCAAACATGAGATGCTTCCAGACCAAGAGAATGAAGGTGTCTGTTTTCCAAAGGTAAGTCCTCTGCCTTTCAACTGTAGAGGATTGTGGCCTTTTCTTTTTAATTTCCTATGCTTGTTGTCAGTGTACATTACAGTGTGTTTTGTAATGAAGATTTCTACACAGAATTGCCTATATTCAGTTCTAGATGGAGTCATTCATCCCGTTTATATGGAGTCTTTTCTGTCTCTTGTCTGTCACCACCACATCTTTTCCCAATTATTTTTGAGACAAGGTGAAGGGATAAGAACCTATAGAGTTGATAGTATGAATTATGTCTGCTGGGTGTTTTGGTTTGCTTTTTAGTGGTTGCTCTAAGAATTAAACACAGCTGTTTGTCAATGTTTTCGCATTTTGATGAGGTAGCAAAAGGTTCATAGTTCGTTATTTGTTTGGTCTGCTGACAAAACTGCTTGGAATAATTACACCAAGTTGATTTTGTGCTCTAAGTCCAATCTTAATAAAATATTTTTCAAGGAATAGGTGAAGTGGAAGTTAGACCTTTTGTGGAATGATTGTGTGCTTTTACACTGTTAGGAAAGTATCTTATCCATAACTCTTAAGTTGTCAAGGGTTAGGGCTGGGCCAGCCATTAAACAAATGACAGATGTTCTCTATTAAGCTCTCTCCCTTCCCAAAGGTGAAGAGAAAGGGAGTGAGGGAGAGAGAGTTATGGATTGGAAAACTAAGCCAGCTTTAATGAAAAGAATAATAAAAAAATAAAATATATACAAATATATATAAAACTGGTATCGAGCCCACCCCCCTGATGGCAATTATCATCACCACTGATTCTGTGGAGCAGGCACGGGGGAAGTCCTAGACTGGACCCAGTGGCAGATGGACACCAGATTCTGGAAGTGGACTCAGGAGCACACATTAAAGAGACTTAACCCATGTGATTCCTCAGCTTTATGCTGAATATGCTGTGAATGGAATGGAATGGAATGGAATGGAATGGAATGGAATCCCTTGTTGGTCAATTGAGGGTCACCTGTCCTGTGTCTGTCCGCTCCTCTCGGCAGATGCAGCCTCTTACTTTCCACACCCCCACTGTGGTACACTAGATTTAGTAGTGATCTTATTCTGCACAAGAGTAAGTATAAGCAAGAGCCTTTCTGCACGCTGATCCTTGATAGTAACTCAAAACATCGAGTGTTATCGCTGCTAGAAGCAAAGGCTGTCTGCAAAAATGTGCTGTTAACCTCAAAAAGTGCAGCTAAGAAACTGAGCTGAGAAGTAAAATCACTGAAGAGAATTAGTTCTGTTCTAACTCAAACCAGGACATAAATCTTTCCACACAGTTGGTGCCTGCTTTGTTTGAACTTCTTAAAATGAGAAAAGCTTTACATTATCCACTTATTTAAGTGTTTTTCTTCCCTCACACTGTCTTCCTCTTCCCACACTGTTGTCCTTGAGCCGTCTGCCAAAAGTGGGACCTCGTGCTCCCTCTTTGCTGTCACGGCTATCAGCAGATTGCCACCTGCTGGATGTCCTCCACAGGGTCCTTGGTTCTCCTTTGAGGCTTCACCTGCATCTCCGTTAGTAGATGTGGCAGTCTGGATAGGGGAACTTCCAATGGAACGACCTGATGCTTGATCTTCCTGTCTTCTGAGAGTTTTACTTTTAACTATCTCTTTAGTCCTTGGGACTAGTTGCCCAGTGCTGGTTGGGATGCATCTTTTGATAGTTTTTATCCAAAAGGAATCCAATTTGCATTTTTTTGAGACTACTCAGTGATGTGAACCATAATGCAAAGGTGCATGGACAATTAGAAGATTTGCATCAAGTGTGTTCTGCATCCAAACTGCAATGGTGATGTAGAAGTACCCTTTGATTTGTTTCACTTCTATATGCTTCAAAAACTTGAAGGTCAGTTTAGTTCACCTGAAGCACACCTGCTGACCATGCATCGTTCAGTGGATGATCTGCAAGTATGGAACAGGCTCAGGCAGGAGAAAAAGGCAAGACTGAATCCTGTTTTCTTGCTTGATAGGTTCTGTGAGTAGACTCTCTATTCATTAAGCTTTGTATACCAGCCCCCTGCTCATTATTCAGGGAATTCATAACTCTTCTGCACATCTATTCTGTTCCCCACAGCTGTCAGGTACCCTCTTGAGAAGGAAAGAATAAAATAAGAGAACAGTTAAAATCCTAAAACACTCTTAATGTCTGGCAGTTAGATGATATTAATTATACATGTATCTGTGAATTTAGAAACTCAATAAAACTCTTTTATTTCTCAATGATCCAAAAGAACAGCTTGTTCTGTAAAAGGCATTTTCTAACTATAGACAAGTATCAGTTCCTTTATTGACTGAATTGATTCCTTCCTCTGCTAATGTGTCTACTCTCCTGCACCTCCTGATAAGGTGACTCTGACATACAACTTTACATCTTTGATAGAGGGGGTGAAGAAAACTGTTTTGTTGCAATTGCTATCAGTGTACAGCCACTGTACACTGATGCTTTCAAACAACTAGTTGTTTTCAGCATCCTAAAGGTTCCCTGCTATCTATTAAATATCACACTGCTCCATTTTCTACTTCATTCCATGGGCTAAATATGAGAATGAAGGCAGCCTGTCTTGGATGTTCACCAATGATATTTTTGTCTCTGAACACAAATTTAATTTGTTCTAAAAACTGATAAGTTTTATGCCTTTGTGCTGACCCACACACTAGAATGAACTCCAGGCTCTCCTTGTCTAGGAAGCATTTGCCAGAACTGATAATGCCATTAAGCAACTGGGAGGAATTCAAGTGCAGGTAAACTCCAGTCTTGAAGTCCCTGTTGTTCCTTAAGGCAGTGGTTTGGGTGAGTGTAACATCAGTCTTGTAAGCTCTATGTGTAGAAATTCAACTTTTTTTTTTTTATTTTAAAGGAGTTCAGAGGTTTGAAGAAACTTCTAAATCGCAGCAGGAAGATCCAGCATTGTAGTCTTAAGATGACACAGGAAATGAGTAAACCTCTTGGCCAGAGTATGTCCCTGTAGTGCTGGGGAATAGGGAAGCTGGGAAGGAATCCTAATGGAGAGATAGCAAGAGGGCTAGTGAAGAGCTGTAGTCTCCTGTGGCCTGCAGTTGAGAGATGTAAAGGACCCTGGGCGTGAAACTTGCCTGCGTATCTGGCAAAAGCTAGGTTTGTCTTGTATTCCACATGGCTGGAAAAGACTGGAAGCACTCAGCCTTATGGTATGATGCATGCTGTGTCTGCCAACCACTTCATCCTTCAGAGTGTCATTAGCATTGGACTTGGATGGATCCAGAAATGGGAAAACATATAAGTGATTTCATTAATAGTAATGCACTTGAGTTCTCCAGGTTGACAAGATAATGCACAACTTTAATATAGTCAAGTTCTAGAGCTGGTGGGGATTCTAATGTCTTCCTTGTGCAAAATGCCCAGCTCCAGCATTTATTTCCAGTGTTAAAATGACTCCTGAGGGAGATGTGGGTGAAATCCTGGTTCCTGTTTCAGACAAAACATCAATTTCTCTTACTAGGACCTGGCCTTCAACCATGCTTTTTCAAATAAGCACTCAGACTCTTGAAGCTGATCAGAGAACATTTCAGCCATTGTTCAAAATGAACATGGAGCATGCGGTGGTTTTTTCCCCTTACCCAGGCAGCTTGTTAATTAAAATGGAGGACTCAAGAGCCTGTCTGGAAGGGACTCAGGATGGAGAGGAGGTGAAATCCCAGAGGACCGACAAGAAACATAGCAAGGTGTTTTTTGAAGTGGAAGAGTTAAAATCTGAGGTCAAAAGGAGAAAGAAAGGGACGAAGGAAAAAAAAAAAATCTTGATTCTGGAAAATGAGAAGGTACATATCGAGGGGAAAAGTGGGTGTGTTGATGTATGTATGCCTGTACAGCAGTTTTATTTCCAGTTCCTATGCTTACTCTGTGGTAGTTTCACTTTTGAAATATATAAAAGAAAGGTAGCTTGTTTGTTTCCTGTACTGGGAGAGATGAAAAAAGGTGGGGCAGGTTTTGTACCATTGAAGCTGCGAGAGATGGAGGGTTTCCCTTAGTGTTCAGTGGTATTGCTTGGAGAGAGAAACAGCATTTGAGCTTCGTACAGTAAAAAATAGCCAATGTGATCTTTTGGCATTCCCATTAAGAAAGGAACATACAACCTCAGTGTGAACTTTGTGTTTGCTACAGCATAAAGAGAAGCACTGTTGTGGTTGGCAGTGAAGATGTATTCTTTGTGGCAAAACACTGGGGGAAGCAGTTAAGACATCCTAACACTTGCATGTTCTCTAGGGCTGTGAGTTTGTTGGTCACAATGCTGTTATGTGACTAAGGGAAGTGGGATAATTTTTTTCCTTCTAGCAAGTCAAATCCTGAGTGCTGAATTCTTGCAGTTCCTGTAAAGTCAAAGGTAGGGGTCTTGCTGGGAATAAGATTAGCAGATGGCCTGATCAGCAGTTGGTCACTGAACCTGTCCCATTGCACAATGGACAACTTTATCTAGAGAGTTGAGATCTTCCAGCAAGTCATCTTCACTTTCATAACCTGCAGAGCTCTCCAGTGCTGCAGGAAACATCAGAGTTGTGCTCTAGGAAAACACATCCTCTGGAACAGCTTCTAGCGAGTCCCTTGAAATTGCCAGTGCTCCCAGGCATACAGTGCAAACAAAGCTCAAGCTGCTGTAGTATGGTTGTACCAGGGTTTGCTGATTCTAAGTGCAGGGAGATATGGCCTAAAATGAACCGTTGTTATAACAGTGACAAAAGATGCTGAGATAAAAATAATGTTATTTCCTTTGGAAAGAAAAGAGTTCTATTTTTAGTTATTTTTTCCTTAATCTTTCTATTTCATTCTACCAGTGTTTATAGCAGAGTACAATACTTCTTGTTATGATTGTTCTTTGTGTGACTGGGACAGAAGTAGACATTCTGCAGCAAAATGTCTCGACTACAGAGTCCAAAGAGCCTGTGCTGCAGGAAGGTCTAAAAAAATCCCACCCATCCACCCAAAAAAAACAACCCAAAACCCAAACAAAACAAAAAGCCCTAAAAGACTGTCATAGTTCCCATGTGAAAAAAAATATATCCTTTGAAATGTGACTTTTGTATGTATTCTGTTAGGATTCTTTTTTTTTAAAGGAATACTTTCTTTTTGGAAAATCAGGTTTGCTCCGGAACTGAGGGATGGCAATTCTGAAAGAAAGTCTGCCATTGGCAAAGTTCCTGCTTTTTTGGTGCTGAAAGGTTGGCAGGATTTCTGTTGCAGTCAGTGGACCCAGACAGATCCTTGTAACTGCAGAGCAATCAGATTCTTCAGGGAGGCTCTGACATGCGCATGAGGCTGCTATTACTGCTGAAAGAGGTTGGTTTTTCCCTCTGCTGTTTTCATTTCTTCCTTGTGATAGCACAAGCAGCACGGCTGGCAAGGGAACAGATCGTGAGACAAAACTGAGTGAAAACTTGCAGAGATTTGAAGTAATTAAACTGAATTGATGATTGAGAGGAAAATAGAAAAGCTCTCATTCTCTGACCATCTCCTCTTCCCCACTTTTCTGGGGAGCAAAGGTGCATTTTTGGGGAGGGGTGTTGTCTCCTGCTCTCTAAATTTCCAAGGGTTTTAACCAGTGCTGGAGGGGAGGCTGGACTGCTTTCTTACACCTCAAAAATCATTTCATCTCAGGCTTTGTGGCAGAATAAGGTGATAAGTTAGCAGTCCTACAGTAGATATGATGGTGTGCTGTAGATGTTGCAGAAACACAAATATTGTCTGTTCAGGCTCTTTTGTGAGTAGTAAGGTAGCATCCAGGTGAGGAATTCCAGGAGCATGCTCATATAGCAGTGTGCCTTACACGCTACTGGCAAAATTGCATTTCATGTTAGTTAAACAAAAAGCAGCTATATCCAAATATATCTTCCAGCAACACAATTTTGCTGGTGAAAACGTTGGGTTTGGATGCACCATTATGTGAGCAACAGATCTTATTTCATCCCACACCTCCCAGCTGATCTATGTATAAGGGAAAAGTCAAGTGCACACCAAAGACGGGACTTTCAAAATGACTGTAAAAAAAATATTTGTGCTACACTTACATCAGAATTATGGGGAAAAGAACTATCAGATCCTTTAGTATATTAGAGAAGTGATTTTTCTACATTAAGCAAAAAATAAGAAACACACAATTGGGAGGTCCTTGTGTATTAGGGCTGAGACAAATTAGCAGCTTGTCTTCTTGTTTACTTCCCCTGCATTTGCAAGCAGTCATCTGACCCTCCCTGTGCTTGCACCAGTGCTTGAAAGAGCTTTTCTTGTGGCATGGAGTGTTTTGCTGAGATTACTTCTACTATTTTAGCAAGTTGAATAGACTTAATGGGTGCTCAGAAGGACTTTTTGATTTGAACTTCACAAGCCTTGGCCCCTGTTCAATAGTAAGTGGCCAGGAGAGAGGAAAGGGCGTGCTCCCTTTTGCCTGAAGTAAACATCTAATTCATTTCAAACTGTTCTGTGAAACCATAGGTTGGTTAAGAAAAAAAAATTCACAAGTACCTTATCAAGTATGTCATAGTGCCTCAGCCCTTTGTTCTCACTTATGGTAAGTGAATGGTATCCACAGAGGTATACGCACAAATAACAAATAATTTATCAAGTAAGGATAATTTCCATTATTTTACAGGATTCCTGCCTGAAGAAAATGTCAGAGCTGAAGGCCTGTGTTGAATGGGTGATGGATGAAAGGGACTTTCGTGGTGAGTTAGGTTGGAATACAACTCACAGCAGAAAAAGGAAGCCCATTTTAAGCATCTCTGTGTTATTGCTTAATGTGTTTTACTGAAGTTTTGGTAAAATTATTATTAAAAAAACCCCACCAAAATCTCACCACGTCATGGAAACTACTTAGTTCCTACAAAGTGATTTATGAAAGTAGACAAATTCTGCTGTGCGGTTTCTTTGGATTGTTTTGTGCTCCGTTTTGAGAAATCATTAGGAATCTTACCTACAGGTTAATTGCCACAAAGACAGACTTTATTGTTTTATTTTTATTTATTGGCCTTTCCAGAATTTCTTCAGCCTGAAAAATTCACAGCTTTTTACAGGTATTGTAGGAGTTTTCTGTGTGAAGACAGACTTTGCGAGAATGGTGTGGAAAGTGCTCTTGTTGGCTGCATGCTGGAAGGCCCTTGCTGTACTTGGACACTCTCCACTTGAGTTTCCTGCCCCTTCAGCTGCCAGTGATAGCAGGGGATGGAAATTCCTTTGGGATGTGACAACTCTGTCCTGGAGAGAGGAGTTATGCAGAAATTAATTTCACAGAAATATCTTCCAGGGTGGATTTTCTTTTCCTGTAGTGTTAAATTGAGTGTGTTTCACAGGTAAACAGCACTGAGTTCACCTGTGTAGCCTAAAATGGAATGTGGCCCACATTTTAGAGTAGCTGACTCTGCATTAGTCAGGAAGGCAGACAGCAGACTTGGCTCTTTTATTGTCTGAGAGTTTTCTAAAAGAACTAACTAGCTGTTGAATAAAACTGAGCAACATTTCCCTACTTACTTTTTATACAAAGTTGAATAATACCCAGTGTACTTACTGCCTCACCAGTGCTGAATGTACCAATGACTACGGATAGTATCCCATTTGGAAATAATGTCTCCAGCTAATGCAAAGTGGCATAATTGTGTAGTATCCCTGTGCTTTGTAAGCAACTTCAGAAACATAACAAGCTTGATGGATAGTGTTTTCTTTAATGTGCTAATGCGTGAGCACCTCTGTTTTGACAGGTAAGCACAGGGATAGTTCACTTCAGGAGAAGGTGGAATTGCTACAGAAAGCCCTTGAGAAAGTCTCCCTCTTGAAGCTTAGCCTCAGCTGCTCATGAGAATGCAGCAAAGCTGCCAACTTCCCGGCACAGACCAGTTGATGTTGGGTCAGGTATGCAAACTGTAGAGGCTCATTTCTCCCTTCAGAAACATGTACAATTGCTGAGAGCTTCATTCATCCCCAGACTCAAAACTGTTGCATGCGGTTGGTGATTTTTGGTTCTGAAAGCAGCAGTGCAACTTCGCTGCTTCTGTGTTAAACGATTTCGTTATTTTTATGCAGGCATTTTTATTATGCATTGAGGAATGAGCGTACACACCAGCTCTAGCTGTTATGATTGATTGGAAAGTCTATGTACTCCTTTCAGAAGCTTCTCAGCCCCGCAGGTTGAAGTTGCGGGGCTGGTTTGAAGCTGAAGGCTGTTTTTGTGCAGCATGGAGCCACCTTGCAGTGGGAAAGGGAAGCAAGGGAGCTGTGTGAACAGGAGGGCCTGTGTGCTACGAGGGTAGCATGATGGTTCTCAGGGTTAGAAACAAGCTGGAGCAGGCAAACAGGTACCCAGCCCAGCTACATGAGGAGATGTAAACTCAGCCTCAGCTTGCTAGGCCTGAATTAAATCAGCATTAACAGAGTATGAGAAGATGGAAAGTTTCCTCCAGAAATAAACTATTAATCTAGTTAATAAGGGACATGGGAACTTCTCACCGAGGAAATGAAATGAACAGGGATTTAAAGGAAGTAATTGTTTTGTTGTTTTGGGTTTTTTTCTAGTCTTCAAAGTGGGCAACTCTGCAAATTTATTTTCTGGGTTGTATTTTTAAATCTTATTTGCTTAATATCTCAGCTCTGACATTCATGTGGTTTTGGTGGGACTGCCTCAGGAAGTATCACAACTTTGCAATACTGTAACTTTATGAACCCATTGATAGGTGTTTCTTAATAATGGACACTTTGCTGTGGCATGAGAAGCAGGCCCTTTCTTAATCAGACTAGGTTTAGCACTTTGAGATTCTGTTGTGGAATGTTTGGAGTTGCTTTTTTTTTTTAAATTCTTTTTTTTTTTTCTTCTTACAGAACTCTTTGAGTTCAAAACCCCAGATTGGTCATTGTCCAGCAATACGTTAACTCATACTTAGATGTTTGTCTGGCCTGGTCAGTATTAGATCTGAGAGCTCAGTGCTTGACTAGCTGTGATGATGCCTTTGGCAATTCCAGTACCTTCAGGGATAAAGGTGTTACTAGACTGAGCTCACCAGATCAGAACTTAATCACGATGAGACACACACATTAACAGCTGTAAGAGCCAATTTTTATTTGCTTTTGCTACTTATTATAAATGTAATTTGTGCATCTTTTGCCCATTTTAGAAAATGTGGGATGGCATGAAGTATGCATTGAAAACCAGAGTAAGTTAGCAGAAGCCCTTCATGAGAACCAGGTGCATCTGTAACTGTGGAAGTCTGTTTGACAACAGAGGGATGATCTGAATAATGCAGTAACAGGAAGGTTTGTAACAATTCATTATGCTGGCAATTCGAATTTCCTAACTGTGCTAGGTACTTATTATTACTTTAGTAATCCTCTTAATCATACTAACCTTCTTACTGTTAACCTACCTAACTATTGTTAGTAATCGGCTTACTGTTAGTAAGTCCTAACTATTAGTAGCAAGTTTTGAGCTGTACAAGTATAAATATGCTTGGTTTTAGTCCTGTTGACAACTGGCTTCTGTTGTATGATTTGTGTTTGTGAAATTAAACGTGGTCTCATTTACAGCCTTAATTATCAGAAAAGAACTGTATTTCCTGCCTGGAAGCATCTGTCTTTTCTGTACTACAGCCACATAAGCATGTGGGAGATTTTCTCATGGGGCTAATCCTGGGATGCCGTTCTGAGACAAGGATCATAACTGGCCAGCACTGAAAGGGTGAAGTCCTGCTTGTCCCTGGTCATCTGACCTGCTCCCCTCCTTTTGTCCGGGCTGTTTTAGTGAGTTAGTCTGACTCAGTGAAAGGGTCTGAAAAACAAGGAGGAAAATAAAGGATAGGGGAGGACAGAGCTTGTGCTTTTTGGGCACAAGCAAGCTGTTTTACATGCTCAGCTGTCTATGAAAGGATTTACTCTGAGTACATATGATGTACTTCCTTTGAAGCATGCAGAGATGCCCAGTAAGACTGGACTGGGGATTTATTTCTCTGTGTACGCACACTTAGCACAGTGGAAGCCTCTTAATGCTGTTACTCCTTAATACATAACTAATATTTAAATCAGTACATCAGGTCCTACAACATATTTGTTTCTGTGCAGTTTGCTTTACTCATGTGATCCCTGATTCCTCTGCTTCTTCACCTGGCTGATGGTTTTCTTTAGTATACAGCAGGGATGGGAATTTTTCTGATACTATTATAAGTCTTAGTTCAGATCCAGCATTCCTCAAATGCCTCAAAGTCCTAATGAAGAAGCAAGCGATTTTGAGCTTTGCTGGAGTATGCAAGGGCTGGACTTTTTTTATTCCTAAAGCCAAGTAATTATCAAAATATTAACACAACCAGAGATGTAAGATTGAAATTCCACGGAAAGGTGAGGAGGGCAGACATCAAACCATTTCGAATTTTATCTGCATGTTAATGTTGATAAGCATGCAGCTGCCATATCTTGCAATAATGGACTAGGTGGTACCCTGGACAAGTGTATTCTGCATATAAACCTGATGTTTGGCTCAGATTTGTAGGTAACTGCATAGACATACTTTAGAGGGTTTTTTTTTTAATATATATTTTGATCTTTAGAGTGCTTATTATCTGCAAAGCTCAGACAAATATTTTGCTTTCTGCCGCTCCAGAAGCCTGTGGCTTCTAAATGAGACTATATTTAAATAATTTCAAAATAGTGCTGACCTTAGACATTTTCTTGAAGTCGAATTCTTTTGTTGTTCTTTGCATTTGGAGCAGATGTAAAAGGTAATGATGTAATCAATTTTTCCTGAAAGAAAAAGAGAACGTGATGTCCTGCTTGATGTCATGGTAATTATGTAAACGAGAAGATGGTTTCTAGAGGAAGTGGTACCACATACACAAAGAGCACTTGAGAAATGCAGACAAATTTGGAAGGCAAACCAAAATATAGAAGCACCTCCTGAAAGAGAGGCGATTGTCTGGCCAAAGCTCAAGATGTTATGTAACAGTCCACAGTAGCAACTCTTCTTGCTCCCGTAGCCTCGCTGGAGTCCAGCTGCCTATCATGCTTTTGGAGCCTGTTTTTCAAGTTGGACCCTGTTTTTACAAGTGTTCAGCTTTGTTAGCTATCAAAAATGTTACTGACTTTCCTGAGAACAATACTGCAACATTGCATTGCACCCAGGAAAAAAAGCATTATATCCAAAAACATCTGGCTACTTACTTCAAAACATAGAAATTATCTTTTTTTTTAACTTTCTGTATATTATCTATATGTAAAGGCTGTATGTACAACCTGTCAACGTTAACATTTTAGGACTGTGTTCAGTGCAAGCTAGATGGGCTGGGTGCTGAGTGGTCACACAGGGCACAGCATCTGGCTGTAACTTCAAATAGTTTTACTTCTGCCTGTGGGCCTTGTACTTCTATTTGGTTTACGTTGCAGGGATATCCCTTTTCCTGTAGAATTTTCTACTGCTAAACATAATTTGATGTTTCTAAATTTCAGTAAACCCAGCTAACTTATTACAGCATAGGCCCTACAACTTTATCACTGTTTTCAGCCTGAGCTCACCAGGTATTAAAGCCTTTCCACAGCAACTGCACTGCCTGTGAGCACTGAACTTCCAGCGGCTGTATCCCTTTCATGGGATGTGTATCCCCTACAAATGATAGACACTTACAAGGCAGTGCCTTGCAGCCCAGCGACTACGCTGACCCTTCAGACTGCCTGGAACATCCACCTTCTCCAGTGTGGTGGATCCACCTTCTCTCACTGGGAACCTGTGGCAGATGTGAGCAGGACCACAGCAGGCAAGTTTAGTACAGAATTGCCAACCACCGTTATCGCTTACGTTCAGTGTCATGAGAATCACTTAGCCAGAATGGGATCTGTAGTGTTTGTGGACTTACAGGAACTGTTCTTCCAATCCTGCTGGAAATGTGCTTTAGTCTGGCACATCCTTCCATTCCATTGCCTTTTTTATAATCACGTTTTGTGGTTCAAGATCTGTTGCCCAAACAAGTCCTATGGATCTCTCTCTTTACAGCTTCAGGCGATGAATTTTCATTGAATAAATGTTTGTCTTGCACTTGTAAATTCTTATTTAATACTACAGTCTACATGCAAAGTTATCCTCTCCTTCCCACATGTATTTTTAGTCCTTTTCTTGGGTACACCTTTCTCATTTTCGTTGCAAATTTTTGAACAGGTTTCTACTTTGGTGCTTTGGCCATTAATTAAAATATTAAAGACGGAATATTCAATAATCTTTGAGAAACTTTTTCTATTCATCTCCCTCCTGGTACATAGATTCCCTGAAAGCAGAATTGATCATCATTTCTTCTTTAATGAGCTTCTTACCTTAAAATGCTTCTATTATATAAGCTTTTGTGAATCAATTTACTTAGGGTTTTTTTTTCTTCCTTGTTAATTGCATTAAAATGTTCTGCGGTTAGGTACTGCATATTCTTTTCCCCTTTCCTATGGTACAACTTTACATCTTGTTAATGTACCAAAACCTTTCACCTGATTTTAGATTTTCATGTTGAAGTCATTGGGGTTTTGTGTTTAAATATAGTAATTTTCATTTCAGTGCCATCATGCTTTTAGTTTCTTCCTGTTTTGTCCACATTTTAAAATATCCTTCTGACAAAAAGAAAAAAAAAAGTCAAGTTATGACTTGGGATTTAGGACAGCCTATTGTTCATCTTGTCACAGTGTGGTGTCCATGCCTCTTACTTTCTTTGAAGAATTTTTCACTGCTATACTTTGCTTCTGTGCTTTAATTCACCCTGACCTGTATCTCCCCACTTTTGTTCTGTCATCTGTGATTTTTCTTTGCTTTTTATTTCCTTTTTGATTCCTTATTGGAACACTTACCCCTTCTTGTTTGTAATGCAATTTCTGAACAGTTTTTTTTAACTTAAATGTCATGATTCTTTCTTCCACTTCGAAAATGTGTGCTGCTCAAAGTGACTTCCGTAACTGTTTCCTTTAATATCTGCAAGTTTGATCGCTCATATCTTTTCAAAATTAAAGAATTCTAGTATATAGTCATACGAAAAACAGGCTACCTTCTTGTCATGTGAAAACCATTCTTTATCTTTGATCATTCTTGTTGTCTTCTTCCAGTTACATAGTAAATCCCCTGTAAGATGGGAGGACCTGAACCACATGCAGTGTTGAAGATGACACTGCTTTTTTTCAGTGTGTAGTATTGTATAATTAGGAATATTCCCCCCCCATGCATTTATTTGCACTTATTAAAACTGAACTATACCTGTTCTTTTATCATTCTCATAAGAATCTTCCTCATGTTCTTTGCAGTCAGTCCTTCCTTTTTTTTTTTTTTTTTTTTTTGATACACACCCACCCTCCCAGCATTGAATAACTATGTGACCTCAGCAAACTTTTTGGAACAGATACCACAGATCCCTTCTGAGTATGCAGAACAGTTTTTCATCTCCTAGACTGTCTGCTGATAACTGCATTTACACTGCAGATCGGACTCTTCTTTCCTGAACTTTTAAATGGTTACTAACTCACAAAGACCTCTCTTTCCCTACAGTATAGTTGGTTTCCTTAAGATCCTCTGGTAGCAAATTGTGTCATGCTTCCTGGAAATCTAGGTAAACCGTACCAATTGTCCACGGGATTCTGCTTGGCTTTTTCAGAAATGCTGAAAAAGTTGAGGCATAACCTCCAAAACGTGTACTAATTCTTCCTTGTTACATCATATTTATTTGTGTTCTTAGTACAGTTAACAGTTGAAAATTCAGTGGAAAAACTCAATCTAACTTATACACAGGTCCCCAATACCACCTTCTAAAACCTTTAAAAAAACCCAAATGCATTGTTTTTGCTACTTTCTTCCAGTTCAAAGGAGTTTTAATAATATTTTTACTTCTTAATAGTTCAACTATTATAGATTTATGTCCTTTTAGAACATTTAGTTGAGTAGTGTCTGATCTTAAAAAAGGGGTTTATTTTTTTCTGACTTGAAACCTCTTTTTAGCTCCTCTGCCTTCTTTAAAAAGAATAAATTAATTTACTAATTATATTACTATCAGTAATATGAGTTACGAATTCAGTAACAGTTTGTACAACTCCTCAGAATTCTAGAATACCAACAAGCACAAGCAAATCAACCTTAAGTTTGTGTTGTGGGGTTGTCAGGTATTACTGGAAATTGTAAACTAATTTTCTTGTGAAATAATGATTAATACTGTAATGTATGACATATATACAAAGGGTATTTTATTTAAGTAAAAAAAAATAAGATTCAAATTTATATTAGTGATTCTCACACTTCAAAAATAAATAAAAGTAATAATGATAAAAAAATCTTCCAAACATTGTTGCACAGTTTCTCAAAGTCAGGAGAAAGAAACAGTAACAGAGTCAGTAATAGTAGGAAAAGTTGTTACTGATGTAACAAAGAAAAAAGTAAAACAAACCAACCCAAACCTTCCATTTGCATCCTTTGTTGTGTGGTAGCTGAAGTCCTGAGTAGCAAGCGTGTAAGAAAAGGTACTAAAGCACTTCTTTCCATACTTTCATGAACCTAGAGTTGCTGGGCTACATTTTTATCTTACATAGTAAGATCCTCTCTTTCCTGTGTATGTTTACTGTCTCAGTAAAGAAATCTGAAGATTAATGACTATTTTATTTATTTGTTATTTTGTTATGAAGAATGATTTTACATGATCACAGGAAGAGCTCTTCAGAATGAAATGGATTTGAAAGAACAGTTTTAGGACTTGGTTAGATTGTAATAGGAGACCTGCAGTGTAACACACTATTCTACTGACTTACCCTTCTGCCTTCTGTGTCTGTAAATGTTAAGAATCTCTGTGGAAGTCTGAGTGGCTGCTCTCAGTGTGTTCTAGACATTTTCTCCTTTATAGGGAGAACCTTCAGTGACTGCAATACTGTTAATATTTTAGTTGGACAAAGTAGTTGAGTTGATGATAACAGCTTGTTTCCTCCAAAAGCAGTAATCTTTCCTGGCCCTGGCACTCATCTGACCCATCTCTGAGACAATTCATCTCTACTTAACTGGGCAGAAGACAAAGCCCATGGGAAGGGGAGGGAGGAACTGAACAGACTAATTTGGCCCTGTTGTCTAACTGCACAAGTTGTCTTCCTAACAGCTGCTCTGCTAAAAACAGTTGAGGTCTTGCACAACAAACCTTGGTTGGTTCACTGCCATCCTAGACATTACTGCAGATAGAGATCCCAGAAGTACAAAAATAAACATCTGAAATTACTCCAAAATCTCATCTGGCTTTGCCAGCACATAGAAAGAGCTGGACATGTTAAGACTTCAGTACTTACCAACAAAGCATGCAAGACATTAGTAAGAGTCAGTGGTTGCCATTCATTTTATGCACTAGTGTTGCAGAAGACTAAAGAAGATTAATATAAAAGTAAATTATTTTCTTGGTGGAAAATAGTAACTTGATCTTTCTTACTGGATAATACACAAAATTTCTGGGCTGGAAAGACTGTTAAACTAAGAGCTTTAAATTCACAGAATTTTGTCAGTAGCAAAAAGCAAAGATTTTCTTAAGTCTGTTTCACTGCCAGTGATGAAATAGGTTCCTGAGCCCTGGACCACCCTGCCTTCCTTTCAGTCAGCTTCATCGCTGCTGGGTTTCTCTTCTGAGTCATCACTTTCATATTCCTCATCATCATATCTGAAGGCATCCTCAGCTTCAGGGTCAGACTGACCTTCCTCTTCACGCTCATGGGATTGCTCAGACTGAGAGCTGGGTCTTGACTGATTATCCTCTTCCTCCTCCTGGGAATGGCCAAGTGACAGGCCTGCTTTTGCTGCTTCTTCCTCCTCCTCATCTTCTTCATGGTGCTGGTCAGAGGAGGGGCTGGACCCAGCCTCCCCTGCATGGTGAGGTTGATGAGCATGAGGACTGGCTCTTGCCTCTTCTTCATCCTCCAGCTCACTGGACTGGCCATCCTGGTTGGAGGTTTTAACACTTTTTCTCTTCTCTTCCTCCTCACAGGACTGCTCAGACTGAGGACTTCTGTCAGCTGCTTCCTCAAAGGACTCCCTCTCTTTCACTGTATCCTCAATGATTCTGAAAAGACAACGTGTGATTTTATTTTCAGGTAAGATGCTTTCCAGTAGGTTTTAAACTACCTTCAGGTAATCTAGGACAAATCCTAGTAGACTTGCCTGGGGTGGAACTAGGGAAGAAGGGAAGGGGGGACACTAGTCTCCTTTGATGCTAGAAAGTAACTCAACAGCATTGATTTTTTTAATTATTATTAATTTTTATTGGTTTCCTGCTTCCTTTTTAAACCATAACACCTAATAGATATTGAAAAGTGGTTTTTCTATAAGGCTTATTTTAAAAGTCAGTAAAGGTTATGCAGAATGAAGTGACTTATTAGCACCCTGACAGAATTTTTGGTGAAAGGAACAAGTAAAAAAAAATATTTTTCCTTATTTTATATTGAAGTGCATTACATAGCATATCCAGTGCTCTCCTCTTTTATGAAACAACATGTAATTCAGCAAAAACAATAAAAAATACACACTAATGCTAACATTAGTAAAGCTACCCACCTAGTCAATTATTTACTTAGGAAATACTACAAATAAGTTAAAAAACCCAACAACAAAACAAACCCACAAATGAACAAAAAGCACAAAGACCAAACCTAAATATCAAAAATTACTTTCTAATTACTAGATATGTAGTGGGGGAAAAAAAAAAAAGTCTCCAGTAATCTCTACCTTTCTCTGGCATCAGTGGAGTTACTAAAATCTTCAGCTCTGGAGTATTGTAGCAATTTAGTTGTTTGTCCTTTCTTTGAAACAAACTCTGGGCATATGCCCAGTGCTCTCAGTCTGTTAGCATAATGCTTTTCTGCAGCTATTCTGGCATTTTTCTGTAGGAAAACCACAATAGTTGTGTTATTGAAATGTATTAAGTGCCTGTCTTTTGATACTTTTGTTTCTTTAATTGCATCTTACAAATGGAATGATTTTACATTTTTTTACATTTACTGCGGGTAAGAATGGCAAAACAATAGGTGAAATTTTTAGATCAGGTTTTCTTTTTCTATGCTAGTTTAAATACCCTTTGCTCTCTGCCCACTGGATGGTAAAGAGCTCTGTATTCTGTATATAGCTACTAAAGGAGCAGGGGAAAGAGGTAGACATGGTGGAAAAAAAAATTCTGTAAAAAAGTAGGTGATTTGCCATCTTACAGTGCTATTGAATAAATTACATAGGCATGTATCTCCGAAACTGAGGGTGTTAATTATCTTCCTCCAGGTGAGAGTGGAGTGGAGGACTTGGCCTCTAGTCTACACAGATGCTCATGCCCCAAAACAATGGCAGACTGGGAAACCCACACAGAAGAGACAAGGGAAGCTGCTGCCTCTCTGGGCTTGGAAACAGGTCAGGGACCGCACTACCAGCACATGGCTGGACTGAAATGGAGACATTAAAATATACTGTATCTGAACTTTACAGTCAACAATAATAACACTTGAATTTTCTTATCACTTCTTTCCCAGCTTAAGCCTCTCACATTTTTGTTATGTTTAGAGTTACTTATGTTGTAACTGAATCGGACAACACATTTACAACAGCCATCTTGGTTCCCTGTGCAAGCATGAATTGTAACAACAAGTGATAGTTATATAGAGATGGGGCAACAGAGATTAAAACAGACAAATACTGGTCTGAAAAGTATTTTTCAGGTATCACCTAAAAACGTTTGACTACAAATGTCTTATACAGTATTTGAAAATAAGAAGTAATACAGAAGCAAGGCAACCTGAGTGACTCTTTCAAAAAGCAACGGCCTTTGTTTTACTCTTTCTTCCATTTCTTGCAACTCTTGCAAATATTCTTGCATTCTCTGCTTCTCATAATTCCTAAAGGAAATGGAGTGCAAGAGAAATTGTTACTAACTTATAATACAAGAAGTAATTTTCCACAGCAGCTAAATTGCTCATAACAAACTAGATACTGTCTTACTTAAAAGATACAGAAAAGGTAAATTATTTTATGGTGGCTACAGGGTCTGAAGTATATTGTCTCATTTTCACAGCAATTGCTTGCCTCTTAAGTACTGAAAAAATCCTGTCTGAAGTAGTCACTTTAAATAAGCAGAGAGATGTCCTGAGTAGTGAGGTTAAACAGAGGCTAAGTTTGTCGTCTTAGGGGTTTTTTTGGATACTTACTTTTTTTTTTTTAAAAAATTGAATACGTGGGGGTTTTTAATGCTGATTTCATACAGATATTCCAGTTGTTCTAAGCAAAATTAAACAGAATACACCATAGGAAATAAATATCATTAAATAAAAATCAGTACCTTAAGGCAAAGTTTGGTGATAAGAATCTGGCTACTTGAACAGTCTATCTCACAAGAGGGGTGGCCACATTCTGGATCACAGAAGACTTTTTTCCTAGTTGTTTTGTCAAGGGCCCAGTCAATATAGCAGGATGATGAAACTGTTGATTCATCAACTGAAATGGTATCTCAGATTTTAGTAAGCACTAGGTAATCCAGGTAGCATGGGTTGTAATCCTCAGTATGTGACAAAAATACCTCTTTGTGATGTTGCTTGTGTACTGGGCCAGCTCAACCATTTCTAAGTCAGATCCTTAAGGGCAAGTATGAGAGCTAAGGGACATTTTACACTTCTGTGTCCTCCTGCCTCGTTCCCTTACCATCCTCTGAATTTCTGTAATATGGCTGTGCACTCAGGCAAGTTATTCACCATTTTCAGGGAGTGAACTTCATTGTTGCTACTTGCTTGCTCTCGGGTGGCTTTCTACAAACCTAATTGTCTGCTAGAAGAGCACTTACATTAATATACCTTATTACCCAGCCTATGCTGAAATAAGCATTATCAAGTTAAGCACTTGTACCAGCCTTAATGCATCAGCACTAGGGAAGTAATCTTCCTTTGTAACAGTGTAATTTTATGTGCAGACACGAATTAAGTGTGAGTGGTTTACAGTACTCCAGAAATCTGATTAAGCTAAACACTGTAATGTGAAATTTGCTGTTAAATGATCTCAAATCAAATCTGTAAATACACCCACTGTCTCTCTTAATTCTCCTCCCTGCTACTGTATCTCAAATGGTTTTCTGCTTCTGTCCTACAGTCAGCAGATCATCTGCCCAAAGCCACTTGCAGTATAAAGCTCCTGTTATTAACAGTATCTGCTGGTCGTGTTGGAAAAGCAATTGTGCTTGACTTCTGACTCTTAACAAAACAGTTAGAAGGGCCTGCCTTCTGACTTGCATCTCTACAGCTGCATCTCTCCAGGACCCTGTCTGAGTAAGCCCTGCTTCTCCTAGACTGCTGCCATTTCCTGCGTGCTCTGGCTTCAGCTGTCTTGGGTGAGGTGGTAGGTGGCCACAGACGTACGCTGAATAGTCACTGACTGCCCACGTGGCCAAACCAAATGCCCATTACAATGCTGCTTCTAGCATATCCCAGCTGAGCCACTGCACTTCATGCTTTCAGCACATGAGAATGCACGTGCTTCAGTTTCTGCTGCATTTTCTCTTTCTGGTCCCAGTGAAGCAATGCTGGTGGTGAATAACCTTTACTACAATGTGCAGTATTGTCTTGCAGGTGGTGCTGCACTGTTTTAGCAAATCTGCTTATAACAGCCCAGAGATTAAATTCTATTTGTAAGTCCATGGTTTTCTATTTTAGCTATAAAGAGGAGACCCATGTAAAGCAAAAACAGAATGAGGAAACCTTATCTGTTACCTTTGAACTCACAGCCAGAAAGACAGCCCTAGCTGCCACCCTCATTTCAGTAACACCTCTATCCTGGACCATATTCTAAATACCTTAAAGTTTAGCATGGTTATTCAAAAGCTGATAGTCCAAGCTGTGAATCGTGTCACTGGGCACATCTCATGATCATTCACCCTTGTATTGTTTTGCCATACTACTGCCAGTTACTGGCAATTTGCCTGGTTACTGGAAATCAGGATTCCCAGTCACTGCCCAAGAGTCCTGCCAATGCATGAAGCCAGCAGGGGCAGAGCAGTCAGTACCTCTCACTGTCTCCACCTAACAACACCTTAAAAGGATAATAGTGCTCCAATACCATCATGACAAGACAGATTATAAATGTCTACTAAAGACTTATTCAAACAGGACTGACTTTTTTTTTCCCTAGGATTAAAAAGAACAGGAAGCAGAAATGGTTAAATTAGAGAGAAACACAAGGTCAAGCAGTAATGCTGGAGTTAAATCAGCATCAGAGTCCTCTGCATTGGTAGCTTACAGCACACTGAGAAGGCCCTGATGGTTTTCCCCCTGTGTACTAGTTTCTAAGTCACATAGAAACAGTCTTTGAATTTGTATCTCTGCCAAAGGTAACTTTGGATCCCAATCTTCCTAAGCACCAGCAGCTTCCTGGTTAGCTGCTGATATGTTAAAATAGTATTTCTGCTCTGATTTTCCCTCTTCAGTGGGGACCTCCTGGAACAAAGAAGTGAACTGTGAAATGTTCTCTTCTTTAGGAGACAGCCAGCAACCAAGCTCTACCAACATTTATCAATCCAGTAGGTACTGCAAGGATATCCTGTAACTCATCATTTGTTTTGATGTTTGTTTTTTTTAAAACTTTTCCTTTTTAGTTGATAGGTCAATTGAGAAAACAATTGAGTCTTCTATTAGCTCATCTATAATACTGTAAGGTGGAACATATAGATTGAAATAATTAGAACAGGCAACAATTTCCCAGTTGAAATACTAAATTTGGCCACTTTTTTTTAACTAGCTGTTTGCACAGTGTATAATTTATCAAATGTGTAATTATGTAAACCTAGACTATGCTATATTTTTACATTGTATGTTTAACATACAATGTAGAATGAGAGGTTGAGCATTCAGGGGAATGCAACAAAATACCTGAATGTTTTTAATTTGGATTTAGACATCTGAGCTAGGCTCTGATGGGGGTCAATGGCCTCAGCCCGAGCCGTTACAATTTTCTGGAATTTTTTCGTTCTTTGTTTCTGCTTTGTTCTGTTCCTTTTTTGTTGTTCTTCCAGCCTTCTCTTTTCCTCAAGTGAATTCCTGGTGGAAAAATAAACTAAGGCTGAATTCATATTAAGAGCAAGATTTCAAAGGAGGCTTTGGCAAAGGAGATTCAAAAGAGAAAAACAGGGTGGAAAAGAAAAGGGTTGGCGTAAGAGGACACGAGGTACGTGCCATTTTTAAGGTTTCAGGCGTATCCTGGGAAACAGCAGTCATGTGTTGCTTTCCTGGGGATGCTCTTAGAAAAATGCACTACTGTTTCTTTAGCAATCATGAATATTAAGTGCTACATTTAAATATTTTAAATTTTATATTATCATTAAGCCGATAATGTATTAAATCATATAGTCACAGCATGGAAGAAAGACTACATAGGTAGAAATACAAAAAAAGCCTACTCTTCAAGTATATATAAAATGTAGAGCATGACTACACTAGTCACCTTAGAGCTAGTAGCCGTTGTCTTGTGGATTCTGTGCTTCTTGGTGATTTAGGTTCTCCAAATCCTGAGAGATGTGAATTTGCATTTGAATGTCTCCTTCGAGGTCTACACCTTGGAGAGGTATATGGCCAGCGTGTTTCTTTCAACTTTTCTTCATCCTCTTGAATGTCCTTCAAAATCTTCCCCTTGTTTGATGGAATATATGGAGTACGAAGATCGAAAGGTTCACAGACGGTGAGGTGTTTCATTTGTTTTTGTTGCAAGAGCTGTTTCTGAAATTTCTGGTGTAGTAGTTCAAAATCTGGAACGCTTGATTTGATCTTGGGTTTATGTTCTGCTTCCTTTGGGTCAACGCGCTTATGTTTCTTCTTTTTATTGGTATTTGTTAAAGCCAGTCTGCTGTTGGGTAGAGATGAATTACGTAACAACTCTTCTGCTCTCATTCTGATCCTGATTTCTCTGTAGAGCTCTTCCTCCTTTAGCTTGTCATTAACAGCTGGACTATAAACACCTCTAGGAATTGGTTTGGCTTTGAACAGCTTTGCTTTCCTTTCAGGTGCGGAAAGGTCTCTTAATTGCATTTTCCTCATTTCATTCCTCTGCTTCTCCCGTTCAAGAAATGTAAATGGCTTCTGAGAAGCCAAGAGCTTGAGTTTGCTTCTCTCTTTGACAGACCTCCTGCGTTCTTCGTTGCGTTGCACGATTTCGTGGTAGAGCGGAAGGAAGACGGCAGCGGGCACTGGATTGGCTCGGAATTTTTTCTGACACTCCGCTTCTTCCTCTAGTTGCTTCTTCAATAAGTTATTTTCCATTTCAATCTGTGACTTCGATTTGAGGTTCTGTTCCTTTTTTCTGGCTTCTCTGATGGTCATCTGGAAAGGCTTGGGCACAGTAACTTTTGGTGACCACGCTTTCTGTTTTTTCCGTATCATTCTGAAGACGGGCGAGTTTGGTAAGCTGTGTGTGGGGCGGGAGATGTAGTCTCTCACGGAGAACCCATCCCACATTTTTTCAATCCGTTGCTTAGCAAATGCAGATGATCCAGTTTCACTACCGTTTTCTTCAAATGCTAATTCTCTGTCAGACCCATCGGATGTAGTTGAGCCTATGGGATCGCTTAACTCAGAGTCTGAAAAGGATTTGTGCAAATACAGAGGCTGATACGAGCTCTTCTCCCAAGTTGGCCTTTGAAAAAGGAGAAAAAGCAGCTCATTTGGGTCCAGTCTGACATTGATGCAAAGCCAGTAACATCCACTTTAAGGTGCCATTATTAGAAACAAAAAAGAACTGTGCTGGTGAGGAAGAAGAGAGGGAAAAAGCAAGGGAAAAGGCGAGCACATTGGGCACTCCCACCAGATCCCAGTTTAAAGGCTGATCATGAACAAGTAACCACTTCTTAAGGAAAAGGCACTGTGCTTTACTAAACGTGTTCCCCAGCCTCTGCTGCACACACGCTTGTAAATCTCACAGTCTATTAGCAATGTAAGTAAGCATTTTTTTAACATTAAAACAAACTTTTCTGTGATTATCTGCTTATAGGAAATGCAGAGAGTAACACTTTCCAGCCCCAGGAAAAAAAAAATGCTGTTCTACAGATGCTTGCAAAGGGTTTGAGAATCTACAGATAGAAGGTACCATCGAACTTACCTACAACACACATTAGCAGCAGTCTTTTTCTTGTCCAGGGATTGTACTTCTTTTAAGTAGAGTTTATTCCGATACATACTTTCTAATTTTGCCATGGTCTCCAAGTGGGCATTCTTCAGCTCTTCTAGCTTGGAGTAATATTCTTGATTTGAATCACACATTTTAGAAAAGTCTATCCACTTGTCAGAGTCTCCATTTAGAGAGCGGGTCTGCTCTCTGTTGGTATTTGAATCCAAATCAAAACCATCCTGGAAGAGATGTTTGTAAAGTTTTCTGACTGTTAGAAGAAAGGGGGACAAAGTTCTTAACAGTGCTTTTCTCTAATTAAGTCTAGTGAATAATAGAGTAATACCAAATAGAGATACCTGTATACAAATGTTAATGCAGAGTTCCATGGAATAATCTTACTGCATAAGAATTTATATCCTAAGGGTCCTAGATAAAGCATGTAAAATTCCTAAGTCTATCCCCGAAATCAATATATTTATAGCAGGAAATATCAAAAGGACTTGTCAAAAGAAAAAAGGTTTTAACTATTTTGTAAAAAAAAAAAAAAAAGTGCAATTTTTCCTTCATTATTATGCAGCTCTAAAGAAGCCTTTAGTTAAAAACAAAACCCAAAAGATCCTCTGCCTCCCATTTCCATAAGCATCCCAAAAAGAAGTCATTAGATATCTTGTATATAAACTTTTATTCCCATTTCCATAACTTAGTTTACAGTTCCAGTGCTGTTTGGCAGCTTGCAGCTCTGTGCAGGTTAAACACGTTCTTTAAATAAAGGTTATACAAGTGCTGAAGTTATTCAAACCAGATTCGTCTGCATTACAAAGGCTTCGGTTGTTATTTTTAAGCACCATGTTTTAAAAAATTACAGTAATAGTTTCTTTATCCAAAAAATAGACTAACACTTTTCCACACAGAGGTGTTTTAATGAGCGTTGACATTCTGACAACAAGTCTTATGTTTTTTCAGGTTTTCACTGTGAAACTCGTAACTCATGAGGTCAGTCTGCTATGGAAAACAATGCTGTGCTCAATACACGATCAGGCCAAATTTTACAAGCTGTTACAGAAGGCCCCGTGAAAGGCACCAGCCCCTGCTTTCTGAATCTGCTGCTGTCACTGTCTATAAATAATCTCCCGCAGACCCTTCCCCGCCTCTTCCCGGGGCTTGGACCCGGCCGGTTCTTAGATCCGCTCTTCAGACACCGGGTCTCATTAACAAGCTCATTAAGAGCTCGGTGCTTCCGCAGGGCCATCTGTCAGGTGTTCGTATATCTGCGTGTGCGTGTCCCGGGTGAAGGCGAGCCCATCACCCAGCCTCAGGCCTCCCGCTTCCCCCGGTTGCCCGTAACGCCCAGAGTCCGCGGGGGCCTGGGGGCCACGTTCACCCCCATCCCCGGTACCTGCGCGGCGGCGGCGGGGGGAGGCGGCGGCCCCCGCTCGTAGAGGGCGGCGGGGGCGCGGGTGCGGGGGTCGAGCGGAGTGCGGAGGCAGGAGGCGGCCAGCAGCGCCGCTCGGTGCGCCGCCTCCATGGCGCCTGCCGACCCGCCGCCAACGCTCACAGAAACGGCGGCGGCACGCAGTCACCCAGCCTCCCGCCCCGCCTCCGCAGCCGTGCCGGAGGCGGCCCGTCGGGCGGAAGAGGCGGGATCCGCCCGCTACCGGTGCCCGGGGGCGCGGCCCCTTTGGCTCGGCTCGGGGCCGGCAATGCCACGGGGACGGGGAGGGACGAGGCCCTGCGGAGAGGCGGCGACGGCTCGGCCCTGCCCCGCCCCGAGCAGCGGCGGGGACTCAACGCGGCCTCGCGGGCCCTGTGCGCGGCAGAGGCTGCCCTGTCCAAGGGTGCCGGGAGGCCCGTGTCTGGGGCTCGGCTGTCCCCGCTCTGCAGCTGCAGCGCCTGCGCTCTGCCTTGCCTGCTGTCCGGACCCATCTCAGGTCGCTTTCTCCAGGATTTTAGCTGCAACTTGGCCTGTTCTCCTGACAAGTTTGGTTGGTTGGTTTTTTACCCTCTCAAATTATTGAAGAATCTTCTCCCGTCTTCTAAAAAGCTTGTGCTACAAATAATTACAGAATAAAGGTAAACTAGGATGAACAAGAATACTCTTCTGTCTTTGCAGAGACATTAACGATTGCTGGACCTATTTATTGTAGGGAATTAGAAACTCTTTTTATGTAATGAAACGTGTGAAAAGATCGCATCACATACAGTAATTAAGTCTTGTCAAGAGCTGGAAAGTTTGTGATGATGAGGGAAGAAAGCTTAAGGCAAAGTTAATACCTAAACTAAGAGATACTGCTGGATGTAGAATAGAATCCTGAGGGGTAAGGTATCGCTTGTCATTTTAAATGGGCAATAAATAATACATGCAGAGTATTCATGCCTTAAGTAATTTTCCTTTTTTTTTTTTTTTTGGCATTTGAATTACTCTGGATGTTCTCCTTGTTGAATGCTCTTGATAGATATGTTATAGGAAAGTATTTCAACCCTAGCTGGTCAACAAAATGGTAGATGTTTAACCAATTGTAGATAGGTGTTAAAGAAATACTCTCCTTTAAATGGAAAGAGGCTATCATGATGAAAGGGTTAATTCAAAATTCCAGGTTAAGAAGTTGATGTTTATTCTAAATTATGAAAGGTAAGATTAAGAACAAGTTAAATGAACTCTAAACTGAATGACTCCTGGGGCAGCTAAGATTTTCCTAGTGGCTGACAATGTCTGCATTACAGCTCACCTTAAGGTGATTCAGCTCACGCCAAGATGCAGTGATGTGAACAGGTACCCATTTCCTTCAAGGATTAATAGATTTTAATGTATGTTCAATGACTTGTTTTAGTAAAGTGGAATTAGCATCATTATAAAAGTGTACTTTTTCACTTCTCAACCAGTTCTGGGAAAACCACATACTTTGGGGAGGTGTGGAGTACTTAAACCATCCCAAAGTCTCACACCTGGGGTTCTCCTCCAGAACTGGAAGCAACCCAGGAGCTGTTAGAACCATTTCAGAGACACACATCTGTGATCTAAACCTGATTTTAAATACATCTCTATTACCACAGAAAAGCATAGTTTAATAATATTATCCTTGCTTTTTTTAGATGCAGTACAAAAAGCTGCGTGTAAAGACTGCCCTTTGTAGTACTCTGGATCACGGGATGGCATCAGACTTCAGAAGACTAAACCAAGCAAGGAAGGGGACAGTGTTTGCAAGAGCTGCTGCTGCAAAGGTACTTGCTTCACTTCAGCCAGCCCCAGCTAAGGGAAATAGTACCACTCCAGGATGGGAAACCTCAGAGAAGCAGCTCAAACTGGCATGTGAGAATGCAAATTCAACAGTTTTTAGAATTTATTGCAAGAGCTAAGTATTTGCTGTGAAACTTTCCAGAGCTAAGTAGGAGGGTGTAGCGCAGAAAAGCCCATGTAACACAAACTTTACCTTATTTCCAGCAAAACCAAAGAGCAAAGACTCAGGCAGACTACGGCATGTTTATTGAGAAACAGCATTTCCTTTTTGAAAACAGATTTTTCTTTTCTTTAAATTAACACAATAGAAGTACACAAGCCTTTGTGGACTTTAAGACAATTCACACAGGCGCTTTTGGTGAGGAAACCATATTCCAGACTACGGGGAAGGAGCTCTAGGGCACAGTCCCCACCTTCTCTGTCCAGCTTACCGAGTGTTCACCTGCAGAGAAGAGATCACATTGTCAGGTGTAAGAAGTCAGAATCAGAGAAGGGTAGAGGTGGAAAGGGACCTCAAAACTGAGTCCAACCCCCCTGCCAGAGCAGGATCACCCAGGGCAGGCCACACAAACATATGCAAGCAGGTTTTGGAAGTGTCTTAGAGAAGGAGAGTCCACAGCCTCTCTGGGCAGCCTGGTCCTGTGCTCTGTCACTGTAAACAAGTTTTTCCTCATGTTGAGGTGGAAGTTCCTGTGCTCCAGGTTGTGACCATTGCCTCTCATCCTATCACAGGGCACTGCTGAAAAGAGACTGGCGTCTTCTACTTAACACCCACCATTCAGATATTTGTAAACAGTAATGAGAACCCCTCTCAGTCTTCCCCAGGTTAAAAAGCTCCAGGTCTCAGCCTCTCCTCACAAGAGAGATGTTCCAGTCCCTTAATCATCCTCATAGCTCTCCACTGGACTCTCTCTAGTGCTTCTGTCCCTCTTGAACTGGGGCAACCAGAACTGGACACAATACTCCAGATGTGGTCTCACGAGGGCAGAGAAGGGGAGAAGAAACTCCCTCAACCTGCTGGCCCCATTCTTCCTTATGCACCCCGGATACCACAGGCCTTCCTGGCACCAAGGGCACACTGCTGTCCCGTGGATAAAACTTACTGTCCACCAGGACTTAAGATCCTTCTCTGAACTGCTTTCCAGCAGGTTTACCCCTAACCTGTATGGGTAGTCCACAGGATATTGAACAGTTACTTCTCCTCTGCTAAAAGATCCTGGTTTTTTAGTCACTGTTAACTCCTTACTTTAAGGTACAGTATTTATAGTGCATTTCATTTTGTTCCAGTTGCAGTGAATAGATGACCAAATAGTCCAAGCAGAATGTAAACTGAGAATACCACACAATAGATATAATCTGAAGCACAAGTAGTGACAATAACTAGCCTCGTGCTCATGGAAAAAAAATAAATTAACAAGACATGATGCAAACACTACTCACCACATCATCGATCTTAAGAATACTGCGCACAGTTTCTGTTGCAAGAGTCAGTGCACTCAAAGACACAAGCAGTGGCTGGACAACCAACTCCTCCAAGATGTTGGAAATGCCACCCTACAAGAACAAGTAGCTTTTACTTTGTGCAAGTAAGGCTACAGATTATTTTAGCAGAATCTTGAGAAGGCCAGTCAACTCTAAATCAGACTAACAGAGGCCTTGTACTCTTCCATCCTCAACAGGAATATTATGGCAACATATCTCCCCCCAAGCACTTGACATATCCAGTCAAAAGTAGCCAAAAGAAAAGATAAACATATTTAAGCCAGCTTAAACATGGGGACAATTTAGAAGTTAGCTACTCTTAGCGTACGAACACCCTTTTTGAAGCTACGTGACACCCGTACAATTCCTCATTACCTTTCTGACATTAATTCCAGCTGTTTTCTCTCCCTGAGCGTGCCTATTTCTCAGCTCTGTTACCGTTGAGATAGGATTGAGCCCTGCGTTTTCAGCCAGCGTGGATGGTATGACCTCCAGCGCGTCCCCGTACGCCCGGACACAGTACGAGTCCATGCCCCTCAAGGTGCGAGCGTACTCATTCAGGCGCAGTGCCAGCTCGATCTCCGGCGCTCCGCCTCCTGCAATTAAAGCTCTGAGGAGAGAAATTAAAAATCAAACCTTACTTCACTTAGTATCTTTCTCTATTAAGATACTAAATTACTCTGACCTAAACCAAGACCGTACCTTTTCTTAACTAAGCATCTGATGACACACAGGGCATCGTGAATCGAGCGCTCCGCTTCTTCTAGAACAAGTTTGTTGGAGCCACGTACCACAATGGTTACCGTTTTTCCAGGGTTTGTGCAGCCCGTAATCTGAAACATAAACACAAGTACTAAGACCACAAAAAAAAATGGTTCTGGACAAAAAGAGCCTTCAATTGCTACTTGCAAGTTCTCTAATAACACTGACATTTGGCTAAGTAAAACCACTTCACACATCACTGGCTACTCAGGGATTAGAGGTGGGTACTTAAATATTGTCTTAGAATTACTTAAGAATTACTTAATTAGTAAAAAAACATTCAAGTTAGTAGTATTTATTAAAATAATTGGCAGATATTAATCAGGTGTTAACATTTTCTCACTCACCTTTATTAGTTTCCCAGAACCATTCAAATTGACCTCCTCTGCCAGCTCAGCAGACCCCAGCATGTCAGGAGTAAACTGGTCAATATGTGCAACAGGCTTAGTTCCAATTGTCTGAAAAAATAATGGAAAAAAATAAATAATCCCAAACCTGAACTGCAGAGTGAGCAAGTACACACTGCATAATGTTCTTCTGCATCGTACAGTAAAATGCAGTTAGGATGATGGCTTTTAGATCTGTCCTGAATGTCTCTAGAAATGTCACCACTCAGGAGAATAGGAATGGTTTTTTAGGGAAATGGCTGCTCTTACATCAGAGCTTCTTAAAGTGTCATTATAAACTGGCACTGGCTGGGTACTTAGTTTTGGGGTAGACTTCAAGTATCACCTGCTACTTTAACAGCTGTTTATGTAACTCACTTTACCTTACATATAAATTCAATGTCATCTCTTTCAATGTCTTTAACCACCATGATCTTCATTTTGTTCAGAAAATGGAGGGCTAGGTCACTAAGAGCATCCCTAAGAACAAGAGGGAAGTAATCAGTCCACAGCACCAGGGCATACCAGCAGCATGCAAATTCTTCTGACTGTTACAAAGTAGGGATGTCATTAAACCCAAAACACAGACAACATGAGTGCTTTCTAAAGGCAGTCACTGCTACAGCCAGTCAGACACTCTGCCAAGTGTGACTTACTAGTATTTGGCTTCAATTTTCCAGGTGTTCCAAACAATTCCAATTGTTCCCCCAAACACAGCCAGTAAACCAGGAAATTAACGTACCGCAGAATAGACTTCTGAATCAGCAGCACATTGCATCCAGCCTTCTTAATTTGCTTCACTAAATTTAGAATATAAGCTCTCTCTTCACGCAGCACTCTATCCATTTGAGCATAATCAGAAACAACTATTTGGTTGTCCATCTATTAAAAGAAAATATAAAAGAAAACTAAGTATTATGAACATATGCTGACTTGAAAATCAAGTGTCAAAGATGTTCCACATTCTTTACCTTAAGGAGCCTGTGATTCAAAGCAAATAAGCCTGACAGCAAAATATGTCTTATTAAAGACTGTTTAAATGATGAGAAATACTGGACTTTATAACTATTTTCTTTCTTATACCACCTACAAGCTCTTTAAGTGTTACAAGTATCTATGCATTACCCAGCAGACCTTCACCATAGCTGTGGAACAGAGCTGACATCGTAACATCTTAACAAAAACAAAGAAAGAAAGACGCTATCATGACATTTGCATCTCCCAAGTACTAGAACAAAAGGTTTCGCTCTAGTCATAGCTTAACTTACATCTGTCTTGGGAGCAGACAAGCAGAACTGAATGAGGCCAATTTTGGCTTTTTCCACTCTGGTTACACCGGTATTTGCCACCTTCTGAGTCAGGACTAGTCCTTCAACCAGTTCGCAATCATCAATTGTGCCTCTGGAAACAAAAGCAATCCATGACTCCAGCACTTGGGGAAGCTGATTTCACAGCGACAAAATTCATCCAGTTAAAAACTGTTTCTTACCCCAACTTCTTAACAATTTTAATATCTCTGAGATCCACACTATTAGCTGTAGCTGGGTCAATCACCTTCATCACTGCGTCCACACTCATTGGAGAAAGTAAACTAGAATACTGACACACAACCTAAGGGATTTAACAGTGAAAGAAAAAAAAAAAGTGAGATTTAACACTGGTAACAGTAATTTCAAAATAATATTGTTGTTGTATTTAATGTGCAAATTCTGAATTTTGAAACAAAGCTCTTTTCCCTCCCTGTCTACAACCAGATGTCTTAACAAGGCATCTTCTTAAGGGCTACTCCATTTAACTAAGAGCAGCTATGTTGGTGGGAAAACCTATGCTTAGGGACTTACAGAAGCAATTTTAATTTCTCTTTCTTAGACTCTCAAAGTAAAACTTTTGAGAGCTTCCCAGATGATTCTGCTAGAAGGGAAACTAGCACATCTCTCCAAATTCTGATGCTGTTTCAGAAGTTCCTGCCACACGAACAAGAACTGCCTACACAAAAACCTGGCAAAAAATCTCAGTATCCCACTTGATTTTTCTATTGCTGTTTTTGGTTGAAGTTTATTTATTTTACATTTATAGTTGAGACCTAAGATCACTATGTATTTCAGGCTAAAAATTTTAGTGTTTCAATTTAACCTGAATCAACCACATCTTTCTGAAAAGTCAGTCTAAGAGAAGGTAGCTGATGCCTGAAAGCCAGCTAGATTTGTGATGTATGCAGGGTATTTCTTAGGAAGTGACCAGTAGGCCGGACTGGGAAATGCTGAAGGCTCAGCTAGTCTGGAAGTACATGGTTCTAGTGTCAATCACACCTTTGAATTCAGTGAAGTAGTTGCGCTATTCAGCAAAGTTTCTCTGTCGCTCAGTTCAACCGGCTGCGCCATGTTGGTCAACACTTCAATACCTTTATCCAAAGCTTTCTGGAATGATTCTGAAATGATGGTAGGGTGAATTCCTGGGGATAATATAAAAAAAGTTGTCAAGTTGTTAGACAGTTGTGCTTTCAAACCAATGGTTTTTTCTTGTTTGTCCCTCACCCTCTCCCCATTTTTAAGTAGAGAGACTCACGTCAGAATAAAATGAAGACATTTTGGTTCTTCAAAAGCAGATCATTTCCCTTATTACTTTCCACTGTTAAAGCTGAGGGAAAAAAAAACCCTGTAATAGTCCTAATAATTTGTGCTATACTTGCTTGTGAGAACACTTCCCTGCCATGACTGACATCCCAGAAACATACTTATGCAAAACTTTGTTGTTCCTTATCATTCTTAAAGCTGCTGCTGTTCAGGCAATACCTGCCAGGAGCCTGACAGCAATTTTATTTCAGATTTTCAAAGACTATTTCCTCCAGTGTTGTGCACAAAGTTCTCCGATTTCTCCGGAGTGTGTGGTATATCCTTTATCTTTCTGAAGCAGGCAGCTTATGGGCAAATGTTAGATAAACATCTTCTAAGTACCTCTTATGGTAGAGGATGCCAGGCTGCTGGTCCAGCAGCACCACCCGTACTGGGAGAGGAAGTAAACACAAGTGAACTACTGGTAGTGGTCACAAAGACATCAAGCAAAATGGGATGCATCGAGATGAGGCAAGCGTAAGTAAAGCACTATCAAGTCCGGATCCGAGACAGAAAAGAACTCTGCGGGTCCAATCAGTCTTTCTGTATCTTGCAGTGCATGCAGAAGCTTAATAGTTATCTGGTAGGACAGCTAAAAAAGGATCCTGAATTGAAGGAAGAATGAGAGACTGTCCTGAGCTAATGGAACAGGACCTACGCTAGTGATTGCATTCCATAATTCATGTGTTTTCCTGACCAGACTTTCTCAAGGTGCCTACATGGTTAAGTGATGGAAGGTGGTTTTGCCAACTATAAAAAAAACCTGTAGAATCACTGGTCCCAAATTTAATTTATAACTTCTTATGCTATGTCTCTGTCCATGAAAGAAGTACAAGTATAATCAAGGTGAGTTTTTACAAGCAAGCATTCATCATATCACCCGGGCACTATTTCCTCTATCAACAGTAATGCATTCAATTGAAAATAAAAAGCTAAACAGTTTTAATCAAACGTGGGACACAAGTGAAAACTGAATGAGAAGACTCAGGCCACCTTTCACATGTCAACTGGAAACATCTACTTTAAGCTTTGCTATATGTGTGCAAGTGCATACCTTAACCACCTCCAGTCATGTTTTCATATTAAATATACTTATTTACCTTTCTGAAGAAGTCTGGAACAGGCATCCAAAAGAGCTCCAGCAATAACAACAACAGATGTGGTGCCATCACCAGCTTCAATGTCTTGTGCTTTTGACAGCTCTACCAACTAAGTAACAAATTATGACAAAAGTTTATATATAATGCTACTTGATTTCAATTAAAATTGATAGACAATTTAAAAAAAAAATAAATTCAGGAATGGAGGACTACTGAAATCAACCTTAGTATCAGGACTAATCACACTTTCTCTCATTTGAAGTCAGTACCTTTTGCACCTTGCTACCCCAACACCTGAAATACAGCTACAGTAAAACAAATCCCTCACAGAAGCAAAGCAGTTTTTCTCTCAGGCTTAAAACTGATCACTCCTATCTAACAGATCTACATTTTCCTTTCCTTTAGGAGGGTTACAGGAAGTTCATTCCCATCTCCATCCACAAACCAATCCAACTATCTCCTTCTCTTCTTTCATTCTCTTCTGTCCTAGTGGCTTGGGACAGCACTGGCTTTTCTTTCTTAAATGAGGGAATAAGGTTTGGGCTGGTTTCTTTTATGTCTTAAAAACATGTCCACAAGAATAATGCATAGGGAATATCAGGTAACAAAAAGGACTCTGAACTCTTCAGCACATCTTACAATCAAAATAAATGTTCCTTGATCATTTGAGCATGCTGCACAAAATTTCCTGCTCTCACTAATGAGCGATGTTCCCCAAATCCACACAAATGTTGCTATGTTGATTTTTTCCCCCAGTAATTAAGCTGCAACATGTACCACTGTACAAGCCATGGGAAAAAGCACTTACCATTTTGGCTGCAGGGTGCAGAACTTGCATTTGTTTCAGAATAGTAGCACCATCATTAGTGATTGTCACATCCCCTTTAGCATCCTGAATCTGAGGAGGAAGAGGAGAAGCACAGTTCTAGTCAGTAATAATTTGATACTCAATGTAAACATTTTCCCTGACATTATTTCTCAAACCGAGATGTGTTTAGTTCACGCTTTCCCTTAAATGAATGAAACCTGGAAAAGAATTTCAAGGCAAAAGATTGCATCCTATATAAAAATACATTGACTTTACACTCAATTTAACATTTAAAAACTTAATTATAAGACTTACCATTTTATCCATCCCCTTTGGTCCAAGGCTTGTTCTAATTGCATCGGCAACAGCTGGGGAAAGAAAAAAAAAAATACATTTGCAAGTTAATCTAAAGAACTACAAGCACTCACTGTATCATCCTAAATTTTCTTTTTCTGAAAAGAAAGTACCTCTCAGTATCAAGCAGTTCCCAATTATTTTGCTAGCACTAAATCATCCTTAATAGTAGAATGATACAAAACATCACCATATTAGGACTGATTTCCATGGCTCTTTTTTTATAAACAATTAACATTTGATCACTGGAATGCAGACATTTTAAAACGGAGTAATAACATACAAGTACTTTATACCAAGTAATCCAGCCAAGCCTGGTGTCAAATGCCAAATACAGCACCCCCTAACACGCACCGGCCCCATCCCTGGGGACTTCCCTGACATAAAAAAAGTCACACCAACACCTCCCGCAAGTACAGAACCGAGCCCGTATCGCAGGGCCAGACACAACGGGAACGTACGCACCCGAACCACGGTCCCAGACCAGGGCGATGCACGTTCCGCGGTCAGGCCTCAGCACTGAAAGGCACCGCCCGCCCCGGCTCTCCCCCTATCGTCTCTCCCTCCTCTGGAATCGGTGCGGGGCCGCCTCACAAAGGGGGGCAAACAGCTGGCTCAGGGAGGGAAGGGGTCGCCGCTGGGCCCAGCCCGGCCACAGAGGAGAAGGCCGGTAGCCGCCTCCTCTCAACACAAAGCCGGGCCCGCGGGGGAGAGGCCGGTGGCGGCCTCTCCTCAGCACAGCGGGGCCGCGGAGCCCTCCCGCCTCCCCCGCGCCCGGCACCCGCCTCCCGCCGCGCCTCGCCTCACCTTTGCCAGCGGAGATGTTGCTGAAGCGGATCTGGGAAGGCTTGTCCCGGTCCTGGTAGGTGCCCTTGGTCCGGTTCCCCCCACCGCCGTGGGCCTTGGCCCCAGTATTCTCCGGCATGGCTGCCCGAGGCCGATGGACACGGATGGGCCCCGCACTAACGGCCGCCGCAGCAGGAACCTTCCAGAACGCACCGCTGCCCGCCGCCGCCGCCACCAGAACGCGCCGGGGTCCTTCGGGTCGGCGCCGGGCGTGACGTCACGCGGAGGGGGCTGCCCCTACGCGCCTGAGCCCTGGTAACCGAGGAGGAAACGCCCCCGCCTGCCGGCGAGCGGCACAGACACCTAAGTGCACGCGCTGCCGCTTCTAGAATGAGCCGCGCGGGGACCTTGGGAGGCTTCCCGTGGGGCGGAGCTGGCGGGGCGGTGCCAGTGGCGGGGCTGAGCCCGCGCTGCCGCTGCGGGGCGCAAGGGCGCGGCCGGCGTGAAGCGTTAAGGCGGGATGGGGCCGCGCGGCCAGCGCGCGGCGTGCTGAGGCCGAGCCACCGCCACCCCCCCAAGGTCAAGTGCCTGCCAAGGTCCCTCGGCCAGGGCGGCTGCTCCACTGCCAGCCCTCGGGGTGAGCCAGGGCACGGGGGTGCTGGGGAGCAGAGGGGGACCTGGGTTTCTTCACTTGTGGAGTGGCTGGTGAAAGGATCCTGCTGTCAAGGGATGGTCTGAAAGAAGGCATTTCCTGTGGATGTCTGGGGTTACAAGAGGTTATGATCTGAGGGCTGGAACCCCCCTGCTGTGAGAGCTGGGGGTGTTCAGCCTGGAGAAGAGAAGGATGCAGGGAGACCTGCTGGCCTTTCAGTACTTCAAGGGGCCTGTAAAGATGGGGACAGTCTTTTTATGCTGTTGTGACAGGATAAGGGGTGATGGCTTTAAAGTAAAAAAGGAAAATTTTAGACCCGATAGAAGGAAGGAATTTTTTCCAAGGAGAGTGGTGAGACACTGGCCCACGTTGCCCAGGGAGGTGGTAGAGGCCCCATCCCTGGTAACATTCCAGGTCAGGTCGACTGAGACTCTAAGCAACCTGCTCTAGTTGCAGATGTCCCTGCTTGCTTTTCCTGCTCCTTTAAAGGTCCCTTCCAACCCAAACCGTTCAATGAGCCTCTAACTTTCCCTGCATTATGACCACAAAACTGCTTTGTCGTACCTGGCCCGGCACAGCCTGTGTGGAATTCGGCAGCACAGTGACATGAGAAACATTGGACAGGTAACTGTTACAAAGCAATTAAATTTAGTGCCACCTAAATCATTCGTGGTGGGTAGGAGCTCTAACTCGGTGTCCTGTCTGGTCTGACCCAGGGCTTGGCAGGCCCAGTCTTTTGCCTTTGTTTGTCCTGGTGTAGCATCTTGAGGGTTTTTTTTCTCTGCTGAGCACAAGACCTTCTATGCTATTCCAGCTATTCAGGGTAGGTTTTGAGAACCTGTTTTCTTATGTTTTGCAGAGCTTTTTACCAAAAAAGATTTTAAGCAGCAGCTTTATCACAAGTGAAGTTAGATAGACTTGAATTACAGTAAAAGGACATAAACAATGTATATTTTCTTGTAACACCCTGATCTTCCTGTGTGTCAGAGGGACTCTTGTTTCAGCTTGTGTCACCCACCACTGTATAAAGTTAGGCTTGTTACCAATAAAAATAATGCTAGAGTTGAAAGATAGCTTATACCTGTTGGGTTGATCTTGCCTCAAATACCATATTGCTATAAAAGCTTCTGCACACTCTTGTCCTTTGGAGGATTTATGAATAGCTATTTAAATTATTTTCTTCACCTTGCAGAGAATACAAACATAATATAGTTTAGCTGCAAATCCACAAAATGAATTTTGTACTGTGTTCAATGTAAGACACATCAGGTCAGAAGAGCTCTTGACTGAAACAAGAATGCCCGAGTAATATGTAAGCCTTATAATTTTTATGGCACATCTCTTTCTGACTGGATGTGAAAAGTCAAGCTTTATAATATATTTATTTAGATCACTTAAAGAATCAAAAAAATTAGCAAAAGCGATTTTAATGTAATTTAACAAGGTTTGATGACAAGGTTCACTCTTATTATTTGGTACATGGAAGAAAGATGCAAAGAATGGGTCACTTTTTCCTTTGAGGGTTTTTGCGAGGAAAAAGGACCTGGTTTTATGGCAGAAAACCACAGATAGGTTGCGTGCTGTTGCCATCGGTGAGCACATGCTGCTCAGTGTTGCACTAGGGTTAGAAGCAAGATTTTTTTTCAGGATTTTGAAGGAAATGAAGGTTAGATCTGATGCTGCCGCAGCCACCTTATTACACATAGCTCTGTGTCTGGCAAAACCAGCCCCTCCATTTGGAGCTGGAGTTTGTCTTATGGCTGGGTGGAGAGCCTGGATTTTTGTTCAGTACGTAACAAGCTGCTGAGCTAAGTTTAGGCCTGCTGTGGTTAGTGGCTACCTTACTCATAATTTTGGTCTGGCAGGGTTGCTTCTCTAGAGCTTCAGGGCAGAATTAGAATTAAGCGGTTTGATTTGTGGGATCAGGTTTGCACTGGACGTAAAAGAAGTTGTATGCTTGTCAGCCTCTGCTGAATTGAAACTCCTTGGATAGGAGTTTGGTTTCAGCTGAAGTCGTTGCAGCTTTTAAGGTGTCACTGGGTGGAGACTGACCCGGAGTGCACATTGGGTCATATTACCTGTTCTGTTTCTGCTCTCTCTAATTTAGACAAGCAGATAGATAGGGCTGTCAAGCTGCTGGGTTTTGTTTAGGGCTCTGGCTACTAATCTTTTTTTTTTTTCCTTCTTTTTTTTTTTTTTTTTAATTTTAGTGTAGTTTAAGGTTTTTTTTTTTTTTTTGTTTTTATGATGTTGTATTTTAGT
>WTSP01027984.1:0-10986 GCA_025331215.1 Actenoides lindsayi | reverse complement strand
GGAGATGCCAAGCTCCCACAGCTCCATGAACTTCAGGTGGGAGTCATGGATAGCTAACATCACGTCTGAAAATCATGGCCATGAGCTCAGTCCTGCATTGGGTTGTCCTTCAGTGTTCCTGGTCATTTCTTCCTGCTTACTCCTCACACTTTAGCAAGGCCCATAGAAGCCACTGCGGTAGGTGTTGTAGCGGCGGTAGGGCCGACTGTACCCACTGCCCAGGCCTGGATAGCCAAAGCTGCCCAGTCCTGAGGAGCTGCCAGAGGAGATGGGCACTCCATCGGAGCTGAGGATGCTGCCAACAGCCGCAGAGGTTGTGGATCCCACAGCAGTGTCCTGGGGGAAGGAGCTGAGGATGGGTCCTGGCAGGGTCACCACCACAGGGGAAGGTTGGATTACATACGTTGAGTCCTGGCACTGCCCAACGCAGGGCTCGTTGCAGCTGTTGGCCAGTGGAGTTGGGCCACAGGAGGTGGGAGGACACAGGTCATAGCAAGACATGTCTGTAGGAGAGAGGGAAGTCTGAAATACAGGGAAGAAAATAAAATATAAAAGCTGTTTTAAGTTTATAGAAGTCAGATAAGAGAGTAACATATATGAAAGTTCCTAGAGAAGGCGGTCAGAGAGGGAATCACTTATTAGATCAAAATCCAGAGTAGGCAGCCTGAAAATACCAGAGGTTGATCTTATTTTTATGTACAAGATAAAAAATAATTTCTGCCTCGATTCAAATCTGTTGGGATCCCTGCTCTTCTGCCTGTGGAAAACAGGAATTGGGGATAGATCCTGGAACTCAGCACAATAGATATATATATATTTTTGCTAGTCCTAGTTTAAGATGAGACTCTATTCCCAACCAGGTAAATTGGCTGGCTACTCCTTTAGTGTTGGTCTCTAAAATGGTGCATGAAGCTACTTGTTCTGAGATGATACTGCCAGCGTCCTCTAAAGCCCTGTCTCATTACACCCTGCTTCACCAGTAAATAAAGCCTTGCTTTTTGATAGAAACCAGCCTTCCTAACTTTCCTTCCCAAAAGGCAAAAAGCTATTGGTATTTATAAAGAACTAAGAATAACAAGACAAACAAACAAAAAATAAATCAAGCAGTCATCAAAGTAACAGTTTAGCATTTAAAAAGACACGGGGTAGATTCAGGCTTACCTGTTCACCTGGGTGAATAAGGCAAGAAGAAGAAGAAGGATGGAAAAGTCTTGTCTTCTATAAGCTTTTATACTGTGTTGGGGACCGCCTGCAGACCAGCGGCAGTTATTATGCATTAAATTATTTAATGATCCACACTTTTGCATGCAAAATCTACCAAACTGATCAACCCTTTTTGGTTCGGGTTTTTTTTTTTTTCCCCCTTTCCAAATCTCTTTTGGTATTGCTCTATTTTTTTTCCCCTCCCCTTATTAGAGTCACATTCCAGTGCAGATGAAGCTTTCATCTTCACCAACGTGTACCCACTTAACTGCTTGGAAGGTTGTGGTGACTCGCTGGAATTAGAGCGGTAATTACCTTGCCTCCTAAGGCCAATGTACATTTTATGTTTCATTTTAGTCATCAAGACACCGCTTAAGGGGAGCGTATGTGATGCCCAGTTCTTATTCAAGACTTCACTCCTTTAGGTGTACAAGCATTTAACTCCAAGGTGGGGACCTGGACTCAATTCATGAGCATTTCCATTCCAAGGACTCAGCTTTACCACGCGACAAGATGTCTAATAGGTGTTCCCAAATCTTGCACTTCGGTGTTATTTCAATCCCACACAAACATATGGTTGAGAAGAGCAATGAATTTTGCTGACTGGAGACACTAAAACAAGTTCTAAATTTGCTTGGGCTACAAGTTTTACAGCTAATACAAATACATTCCAGACTGCATTTCTTTACCCAAAACATACATTTTAACTTCATTTTCCATGCCAAACAATCACACTTTCAATGAAAGAGTTTGATTACTTCACCTTATTCCGTTGCAATATTTATTAACTGCCTCTAATTCTCAATATGATTTCTGTGCAGCCCCTCACCCGAGGAATCACCATTATCCCACCTGAAATCCCAGTAAGTCACCAAGATGTGAAGCAGCTTTCTCATTAGATTAAGTAAGAACATGCATATTAAAGATCACCTTCAAGTATTGATTCTTAGAGGCAGTGCTCTGACTGATCCAAACTGTGCATCAGTAGAAGTCACAGCCAACCACTCCCCCAGAACATTTATCACCACATGATTGGTTCCACCTCTGCAGTGGCCTGTCCTGGCTGTGCTCCAGCCTGCTGGAAACACTTGCACAGGTGGAAAATATGCAAAAAAACAGGGAACAGGTCTCTACCCTTAGCACCGCCACCCCTCAGCAAGAGATATGAATTAACTAAAAAAGAGGAGTGTCTTTAGACATAGCTTGGTCTTGGTCTTCAGAAGAACAAAGGACTTCAAAGTTCAGAACAGCTTTTCACTAATGGTTCAAATATGCAAAGTTTTGAGCTGCCTAATGTTTGAGGGACATGACAAGATCTCAGCACTCCCATCACCTGGCTAATAAACCTAATTTCAAAGCGTGTGAGTCAAGATCGTTCAAAAGACTCCACAGCCTAATTTCAGGTAAACACCTTCAGAAACTTTAAGCATTTGATTAAAAATTTTCATAATTGATTTTAAAAAAGTAAAGCCAAATCATCATCTCCTGCAAAATTCTGTAACTTCACATTTTTTAATGATTCTCCACAGGAGAATTCTTCTTTTCTATAAAAGGATAGAGGCTTTTTCTTCCCTTTCCTCAAAATCTCTACTATCTAACATACTGCTTGTCATCTTTTTATATATATTTTTTAAAAAAACCTTTCTTTATAGTAAGTAAAAGGTATCACTGACCTGGAGAATTCATTTCTCTTTCATCTGTAAAATCAGACAGCCAAGGAATGTTGAATTTTCTCATTCTTCTCTCTAAGGATGTAAACAGTTTTTCTTGGAGGGTAGATAACATTTTAGAAACAGATTTATTAACAGCCTGGAAATGTTTTGATTGATATTCTGCCAATTAGTGTTCACCCAGCAGGTTGAGAGCCTTTGGATCTTGTGTTTGGGGATTATTAAGGCTGGTGAACCAGGACAGAGCAGTTCTCACTTACTTATGGATCAATAATGAAGTTTCACATTCCACACACTCAATTAACTCCCTTTGGGTAACGACAGAGCGCTCCTATGACAAGTTGCTGAGCTACGAAATTGCCAAAGAGCTGACAAATTACTTACACCAAGTGAAATTTGTACCATCTTTAGGTTGACTTCAGAGGCTTGAGTATAATAGTCCAGGGCATTCAAGTGATCCACATGTCTTTGAAATGAAGGAAGCTTTGAGGAAAGACTTTTCATCTGGGGCCAGAATGAGACTAGACTGGCACATAAACCGTAAGCAATTTAACTACTGGGAACAATTTAACGACTGGGGACTATTTAACCAGCTGCAACAGAATTTATATAGCTGGAATTATTTGAATGCCTCAAACCTTCCCAACATGAGAATCTCTTCATTTTTCCCCACCAGATCTATTGTTTTAGTAGCTTCAGTAGCTGTTGTAAATCTGTTTTAAATCTCAGGTCCTTGCTTTCAGCAAAAACTCTCTACTTGCAAGGATTTCTAAAGGTTTTACTGCCTACAAGTGTCCTATATTGAATGTTAGCAAGCTTCATTCCTTGACATGATTTCTTTGTTGGAATTCCATAGGGCTGCAGCCAGGACGGTAAAGACACCCAGGCTTTTATAAGGAGCTCTAAAATACACGGTATCTATGCAGTAAATAGCTCAAACATTTGAGCTCTGTCACAAAAAGCTCTGTGTGTACCTCCTTTGAGGCATCTGCTGCATTTTACTTCCCAAATCCTGTCATTCAAGCAGTGATTTAATGGTAAAAGAATGTAAATCTTTCCTTGCACCCTGCAGCTCCGGATCAGAGGTACTGAGACTGTGACTCACAACAGGATCCCTTAAGATAAATATCATTATATGGTAGACTAGATACCCTACTGTTCTGTTAGATCATAAAATGCTTCCAGCCTCAAGAATAATTTCTTGGCTGAGATGCAGAAAGCCAAATATGATGAGTCAGCATGGAATCAATGAGCATTTCAGCTGCAAAATTAAATATTTTTATTGATCTTGAGCTCTAAGCACATGTTCTTCTCTTACTAGTGGCCCCAGTAGTATTCATGTCACGTTTCTGGCTGGTAGCGATAATCTACAGAGTGATGAATTTCACCCAGAAAAAGTTTCAAAAGAAGGTAGGAGGGGAGTGAAAAATTAAAAGACGACTGGAGATATGATAAAAGCATAACTTTAATAATACCAAAGAGTGGATTAAAATACTGCAAAGCAACAGGTTTCACCACAGGGAGAATGGCACATCTTACAGTGATGTACTCCACAGACAGAGCTCTTCTTTCAGGGTAGCACTGCACCTTGACAATCCAGTCCCACCTACTGTCTAAATTACAAGTTCTACACCAGGTAGTATCAAATACAGTGATGCGCAGCAGAACTACATACTTGATTAGAAATACAAAGTGGTTTAACAGGTGTAGGGGCCTCATTTTGGGGAATGACTAACTCCCACAGCTCCATGAACTTCAGGTGGAAGTCGTGGTTAGCTAACATCACTTCTGAAAATCACGGCCATGAGCTCAGTCCTGCATCGGGTTGTCCTTCAGCGTTCCTGGTCATTTCTTCCTGCTTGCTCCTCACGCTTTAGCATGGCCCATAGAAGCCACTGCGGTAGGTGTTGTAGCGGCGGTAGGGCCGGCTGTACCCACTGCCCAGGCCTGGATAGCCAAAGCTGCCCAGTCCTGAGGAGCTGCCGGAGGAGATGGGCACTCCTTCAGCACTGAGAGCACTCCCGACGGCTGCCGATGCTGATGATCCTACAGTGGTGTTCTGTGGGAAGGAGCTGAGGATGGGTCCTGGCAAAGTCACCACCACGGGAGAGGGCTGGATCACCACTGTCGAGTCCTGGCACTGCCTGACACAGGGCTCGTTGCAGCTGTTGGCCAGTGGAGTTGGGCCACAGGAGGTGGGAGGACATCGCTCGTAGCAGGACATGTCTGTGGGGTGATGGTAAGTCTGAAATACAGGACCAGAAATGAATGCAAAGTAGGAGTTGTGTTGCACTTACGTTTCACTTGCTCAGGTATCAGAGCAACAGGAGCTTTCCAGGGATCTTTTGAGGAGTTGAGTGAGGAGTGACTTGAGAAGGAAACAGAGTTCTTAAATATGCTACAAGAAGAGGGAGGCTGAAATAATCCTCTCTCTCTTGTTGGTGATCCCATGGAATAGCTGGCAGCCGAACAAAAGGAGACATACCTCTATCATTAATTTAATTTTAGTATTTTGCTTGGCTGTATGTCTGGAAAGACATTATTGAGATCCAGCCCCAGGTATTCAGGGCATTGTAGAAGTAGTAATTATGAGTAACGCCGAGCCACAAACGTACTTATGGGTAGAGTTCAACAGACATCTGGAAAATTAAACGAAGAATTATTTTCCAGGTTCTAACTTTGCCCACGAAGAGGTACAAATTATCAATAGAGTTGAGCATCCTTGAAACTGCCTTTGGAAGTCTTTCCCAGACAGCTTGTCCACAGACGTACCATCTATGAGAAAAACAGGAGTTTCCTACATACTCCCTGTGCCTGGTTCCAATGCACCAACAAACACAGTTTACTGTTTCCTACGCCCATCTTGGTCTGCTCAATGCTCAGCTCTCCCCTTATCCTCAGCAGTCCCTGAAACCATCTCTCTAAACTTGCAGGAGATGTCATTGCACCCTATAACATAACTTCAAACTTAGCAACTATAGGACACTGAACAGAACTTTTTGATGATGTCCATCATGATGAAGTCCACACTGATGACTGTAGCAGAAGAAGGCTGAGGATATGCGATTGGAGCCAATATCCTTGCTGAACTCAGCATGACTCTTCCTTCTAATCTCAGTACACAGCTTCATTTTCTCTTCATTTAGAAAAATGGTTATTTAGAGCTCAAACCTTGTGGTTCAACATAATTGATTTTTAAAGCTCACAAACGTCTGCTTTAAGCCTCCCAAGTTTAGTTGCTCTCCAGCTGTTTCTTTTAGTGTCTGGTTCAGTTTACCCTCTTGTTTCCCACTGTGCCCAGTAATAGATTCATCATAACAAAAATGGGAACACTCAAGAAGCCTCCCACAGAATAAACAGCAAAGAAAAGAACTTTTCTGGATGACATATAAATGCATCCCTGTCCTTTACAAACACTTTTGTTTTCATACCAACCCAGCTGAAATTTCCAGCATTACAGATGATGGATAAGAACCTTCAAGACAGAAAATGCACATTGTTACTGGAAAGATGACTGAACACATAGATTATAAAGCAGTTTGAGTTGGAAGGGACCTTTAAAGATCACCTGGTTCCAGCCTCCTCACACACGCTTTCTACTCATTCAGTTTGTTATTTGGGTTTGGCTTTTTGTTTGTTTTCTAAGTCTCTTAGCTTGTCTGAAAACACATATTTGAATAAATTTATATCACCATTTTAAGGATCAATAAGACCAAGCCAGGACTCCAGAAATACCTGCAATTCTAACAGTAAAAAAAACCAGTTTCTTAAAGAGAAAAAGTCTTCCTTCCCTCCCAAACCAACCCAGCAACTAGTAAAACACTGTGGAGAAAAAAAAGAACAACAAATTGTTATAAAAGCAAGAATTCAGAAAATAGAAAAAGAGAAGTAGATTTGAACTAACCTTGTTCACAAAAGAGGAAAAAGGGAAGAGAAGTGGTAGGAAGGACGTGGAGTTGAGTTTGCTTTTATACTGCCTCTCAGATGGCCTGAGGACCACAGACATCCTTTGTGCATCAAATTATTCACCAACGAGTATGGCCTGAATGCAAAATGCTTCCAACTGATTAAATGTCTTTTTCTTACTGTTTATGACTTTGTTTTCATTTCCTTATCTTCTGACATACATATTCTGTCATACAAGTTTCTCTCATCCTCTGGTATTATAGGCCAAATTTATTCCAGTGCCACCTTTCAGTCACAACAAAATTTATGCTCCAGTGTATGTTTCATTTTAGTCACAAGGAAAAATATTAGGAAGAATTTATACCATACATAATTCATCACTCCAACGTGTTCTGTTATTAAGAGTATGGGTGTAAATCCTTCATGAATTCTGGCCTCCACCAATGTTTACAAAGCTCTGACTTCAGCCAAGCATAAGAACAATCTGGACTGAACATCTGTGGTTTGTGAAGGCCCTGCAAAAGAATCACAAGCATATGGATGCCTGAAATCCCACCGCATCCAATGAGAAAGAATCAGAGAAATTCCGAAAAAAATGTTATTTTATCATATGAAATTCGGATGGTATCGCAAAAGATGGATGGAAGTTCATCACATAAGTGAAATATATTTGTATACATAAAATTTTAATGTGCTTTTTGACTTTAATTTGCAATCTCTCCTGCTGGATTTGAACCTCTCCTTGGAGAAGAGTTACTGAATATTGTGCACAAGGATTCATAGACATCTGGGAAATAAAAGTTCTTGGTCTTCAGTTCCTAAATAAGAAGAACTTCTAAGTCCTTCACAATTTTCATTAACAAGGTTCATATTCACAGAATTAAGATATCATCCACCCAATGGGATGTCTTTAAAACCTCTGAACCAAGATCATTCTTTTCTATCTATATACCCACACACATGGGTTTATACCTTCACAAAGTGAAGCCATTTGTATTTTAACAGCCGCTTATGGAAACTAAGCCTGAAGTCCTTTAGAGAAAGAAAAAAGAAATAAATTAAAGCGACCTTTTCCAAATTTTTCAACTGTTTTTCATAGTTCAGTACCATTATCTAAACTGACCCACTTACACTTTTAAATATTTCACTTCCTTTCCGGACCTAAACAATAACAGAAACACATTAACATGTGAATTTCTGAAATACCAATACTTCTGTAGCATCAGGTGGTTCCTGGTGCCTGTAAAACTTGTAATGGCATCCATAGAAATTTTCAATGTTTCTGTTCTGTTTCCTTCTATTAATACAAGAGCTTCTAGTGGATATATTGCATCGTCTTTTAAAAGAAAACTCATCAGAGATCACTGCAGTATTTTCTACAAGACTCCTGAAATGTCTCCTTGACCATGACTCAACTCCACACCAGCCTAATTGGCTCAAAAAACTCATCCAAAAGGCTTGAAGCCCTCCTTAGAGGTCTCCTCAGAGATTTTATTAAAGATGGGGAACAAGTGAACTGGCAATTTTCTTAAGTGGGTCAGACGGGGAATTATACACAAAGAGTTTTAGTAAATGTGTTGAATGTGATCTTGGATGCAGGAGACACCCACAAGCTAACAAATTGCTGAGAAGCTGCAAAAAAGTCATTATTAGACTTGGAGTAATTTCATATTGACACTAATAGAGTCAGTATAAAAGTACCAGAAATTAAAAGCACCCATAAATTGTGAAGATGAAAGAATTTTTAATGGGTAGAGTACACTTCTCATGCAACACCAGTCTGAACTTAGACTGCAACCCAAAAGCAAAACAATTTCATTATCACAAGAAAAAAAAAAAAGATTCCACTTTCAAAAATATGTGGGAACTAATTCATGCAAAAAAAGACACCTCAATAGCCTCAGAAATTTGTAAACATCCCCATGCACAGTGATTGTGCCCATTTGTCCAACCCAAACATGCAAAGGGGACGTAGTTTTCAAACTGTTGTTGACATTCTTCAGGAACTGTCTCTCTAATGGTACCTTTAATGAAAGTATCAACATCCTACATATGGCTGGGTCCAGGACACCGCTTTCTTTTTTCTTTTAAGTCAGCAAACACAGATTTAGAGGATTACAGCTTGGTCTCCAGGCTTTTTCATTCACAGCAAGCTCCACAAACCTATATTTCAGGACATGCTGTTGTTGGACATGGGCCCCCAAACCAGGCACTTCATTCTCCTCCACTTCATTTCTGTGCTCTTTACTACCTGCCAATTTGCAGCCCAGAAAGACGCCTTCCTGCAGCCAAGAACGAAGCCATTCTTTGATGTACATCAGAGTACAATCAGTGATTCCTCTCAGATCTGAGTGAATAATTAATTCAGTCACACCAGTTCTGTCAACAGGGCACCACATGCTTGTTTAAGGGCAGCAGCCCCTTCAATTACCTGGTTAGAAAATACACTCATCAAAACCAAATTTTGAGCAGAGACTCCACTCAGTCTAATAGCTCTTGATTTAACAGCTTTCATACATTTCTTTCGCTGCCTCAAGCCACAGACTAAAAGTGGACATATCCCATCTTATCTCAACTTTTTCCCCTCCCTAATTTGGTAACTTCGCAAGTAATTCTTAAGGAAAAAAACCCAACAAACATCAACTTAGAACTGAAGTGTAAAGCATCAAAAATACCCAAACAAATAAACCTTTTTTTTTTTTCCCTACTGTGTGGATATTTGAACTCGTTCCAGAAGTGAACCTCAATGCCAGGAACCTTCCCTCTGGTTCCTCCACTATTTCTATCTCAGCACTATGATACTTGAAGTTTCAAATAGCTTTTTGTGTGTTCTCAAGGAGAAAATCCTGCACAAGGTACAGACTCATCTGAAATGACACAAATCTCATTCTTACTGCTTTCCTTCTCCAGTGGGAGAGCAAAAGAGTTGGATAAATTCCTCCAAGCTTATGCACTTACAGACAAGGGTATTCTTTAGTATTCTTTGATGTCTTTTAGTCAATGTGCTGAGTTTTAACAGCTTTGAGAAAATTCCTACATTGTAACAGGATTAAAACCAAACTGTTCTTAAGGGAAATCCCTGTGGCCATTTCTCTACTTCTTCACTCATGTGATTTATCCACTATATTATGAGAGCTCTTGTGTGGATTAGCTAAGGAATAAGGTTTATTGGATTTTGTTAAAGGCTTGAAAGAGAAAACATCAAAGTCCATCATAAAAATTTATTAATGATGCCATCATATAAAGAGTCTTAATACTCCAATGAGATTTGAAGACTCACTTCACCTTTGAAGCCTTGAGTCAAGATAATTCAAAGGGTGTCACAGCTAAAGCGTCATAGCCCGGTCTATTCAAATCGAACCAAAAATAGAGACTCAAATACTGCTACTGAAAATCTAATTATGCACTTTCAAATTCTAAGAGTTACAAAGATACCAAAAAATATTGCTAAGTTCAGAAAGCTCCCAACCTGGAATAATCACAATTGTACCTTTACACACAGATGGGGGTGGAGGGAGTGGGGGAAGAAATCGGAAAAGAAGTAGCAACTGAAATATATATGGAAACCTGTTCAGTGCTTCACAAGGGTGTAAACAACAACAACATTTTTATCACATTGATTTGGGTGAATATGCAATTCACACTTCTCACTGAGAAGGTATTCTGCATCTATTTTTCCATATACTGGCAAATTCCTTCCAAAGGGGATGAAAACAGGAGAAGAAAAACACAATGAAACTCAAATTCAGATGCAAAATCAGTTTAATGATAAAAAGACAGGTAGTATTCTGCAAAACAAAAGGAATATGCATATTTATAAAGGGGAAAGAAGCCATTAGAAACATTCACCTGAAAGACAGCAAGCAAGACTCAGCTTTTCCTTAATTCCTGAATAAAAACCCTTCATTGATGATTGAAAAACAGAATTATACCAGGTCAAAGTGAAATTCAAAATGACAGATAAAAGGAAAATCATGAAAAGCAGGAGTGTAAAGACTAAGACATGGCCTGGCCATGTGTCCAGACAACACCTTGCTTCCCTAGCTCCTCTGCAGGAGGCACAAGGGTGCTCAGCCCATCTGGAAACCCTGGTCAGCAGCTCCGTCTTCAGTCCAGCATCTGGCTTTGGTCTTCCTGGCCGATGTTCTCACTGGACATGTGGTCTGGCTTTAGCAGGGCAGGCATCTTCTGCCATAGTAGCGGCCAC